>LOJH01013550.1:8672-22109 GCA_001685095.1 Ellobius talpinus
CTCGCAAATGTGGTGTGACCAGTCGCCTTGTGTTCCTGCCGTCAGGACTTGCCTGTCGTGATGGGCAGTACCTCAAACTGAATGGAAAAAAAAACTCTCCTTGAAGCTGCTTTGGTCAGGGTATTTTATCCCAACAACAGGAAAATGAACTAGAAGCCATGTCTAAAAGTATCTCTCCTTTGTAAGCCATTGTGTCCATCTAGGCCGCCACAGAGAAGCTGGAGCCCCTGGAATAAGCTGGCCTCTGCAGACAGCAGGGAGATGGCTCCATTCGTGGTTGAAGAATCACAGAAACTCAACTTGCACGTGTCTACTCCTGAACCTGGATGTCCACCCACTCTTGGCACACAATAATTTCCTTAGAAACACTTTTACATCAGACTAGGAAGGAAGGAAGCTGAGGGTCAGGGCCACACAGACCACTCATGCCTTCATGCTTTTGGGTGAGGTCAGCTGTCCCTTGGGAGGAGGCATGCCCCTCCAGGACAAGGCTGAGGATGGAGGTTTCTCGGAAAATGGACAGTTCCTTCTCTCCCAGGGACTCCATGTGCCCAGGACCAAGAAGCAGAGGGAAACCACTCTCAGATACCCCTCGTTCTCTCCTCAGAATCTCTGGGTCACTTTCTGCTTGCGCCCCAAGGCTCATACATCCCTCTGCAGCTTATCTTTGCAAGTTTCTTCCTCTGCTCCTAGTACCCAGGGCCTTCATTCCACCTGCTTTCTCTCTGCTGATGCAGTTATAGGCCCAACAGATCATAAGACCCACAGGCAGGCTCTGGGTCCAGGGGACCATGCTTGCTGATGCTCCTGCCACAGATTCACCGTGGGGTCAGAGAGGATGTACAAACTCTGTGCCTCAGCTTCCTTGATAGGGTTCTTTGTGTTGGTGAAGTGACATTCAATCCAAGTACAACTGAAAGAGACATATAACACTGAGCAGGAAAATGCTACTAACCTGAGTTCCAAGTGACATGTGACTTCAGGCCTGGAAATCCTCTCTGGGTATGACTCAAAAATAATGAGTCCATCCCCCAACGAAATAAAATCCCATGTCCATTGAAGGAGGGGATTGTGGGTGAGAGACAAAGAGGGGAGGAGAAACCCTCTCCTTGGAGAAAACTTCTGCCCCTGATCTCAAGCTAGCTACTTCAGCATCCTTCCCACTGTCCACCCACCAGGCCCGGCCCGAGGCTCCTGCTGTCCACTCTGACATGACTCCTAGGGTTGACACAGCACTCAGAAGGACCACACAGCCCCTGATGAAAGTGGCTTTACATGGAGCAACCACTTTCCGCCAGCAGGATCCTCTTCAAAAACCACCCTGCCACAGGGGAAGAAGTGAGCCAAAGCAGCCCACCTGGTTCTCTAGCCTGCTATATGTTAGGACGTGGGAACATTACAGGGTAAGAAGCCTACTGAGTGAGTCAGGTTCTCACAGCTTGGCTAACATTGGACAACTGAAGTGTTCATTGAGCATCTTTGGTTTCTCTTTTTGTGCTGTTTCCCACTTCTTGATGTACCCAGCCCCTTCCCCTCACCATCTCCCCTCCATACCCATCTGGTTTCCTCCTTGTTGTGATCCAGCTGCCCTCACTCCCCCTGACTGACAGTGGTCTGTAATTGACAAGAATGTGTTCTTTCTGGCCGGAGGTTTTCCAAAGAAGCAGTAGAGGTATAAAAGGTTTTAGCTGAGGCAAAATAAAGGTTGCTGTTCTTCCACCTGAAAAGAAGCCTGCCTGTCTCAATCCCGGCACCACCACCACCCCCGCCAGTCTCGGCAGTCCAGGCCATGCCGGCAGTGCAGCACCTCCTGCCAGCCCTCTTTCTGCCCGTTTCCATACCACAGCAGGCCTGAACCACCAGCCTCTCTTCCCTCTGGCTCTCAGCTTCACTGTGAAGAAGGAGAAAGGCCAGGTCTCTCTCAAGACAGCAAAAACAGAAGCTTGTCCTTCAAAAGTAGGAAAAAGGTTAATGCTCCTCCAGCTCCTGGACCTCCTGTTCCTGCCCTAGGCTCAAGCTGGACCCTGCAGCTGTAATACAGCCCTACCCAGGCTACAGGTGATATGGTCACTCCTGGACAGCAGTTGGTTCCAGTGTGGGGAGATCAGGCTGCTCAGGACACGGTCTGTGAGGGAGTCAGAAGGGTGCTGCGTTATCCTCTGTGTCCAGAGGAGAAGAGATCATGGCCTTGCTCTCAATCTCCTCGTCTAAACTGTGGCTGCGGCCTGGGCCAGCAGCTTCTTCTGCATTTAGGATCACAACTTACCAGATGGGCTGAGCGGACCGAGCACTGGAAGGGCTAACAGTAGGGAGCCTTCGGGTTCTGACCCTTTTTACAAGCGAGAACTTCAAAGAGATGGAGTGCAGAGACTAGCAGGAGCCCCTTCTTGTCACACACAGACCCCAGTCTCTCTTTCCACAGCACAATGACAGAGATCCCCAGGGAATCCCTTACCTAACCTGAGTTCCAAGACATTCCAGAAAGACTAGCTTGCTTCTCTGCTGCTGTGATAAGCCACCAAATCAACTTGAAGGAGGAAAGGGCTTATTTGGTTTACACTTCCACATGGCAGGGTCTCAGAGGTGAAGTCAAGGCAGGAACCTAAAGGCAGGAACTGAAGCAGAGGCCATGGAGGCGTGCTGCTTACTGGCTTGCTCCCCATGACTTGCTCAGCCTCTTTTTCTTGTACTACCCGGTACCACCAGCCCTGCGCTGGGATTGTCCACAATAGCGTGGGCTTTCCTGCATCAATCATCCATCAAGAAAACACACCACAGCCTTGTCCACAGGCCAATCTGAAGGAGGCCAGTCTTCAGTTGGGAGTCTCTCTTCTCTGGATATGTCTAGGTTTGTGTCAAGTTGACAAAAATCCAACCAGCACGCTAGGAATCTACATTCTAACTAATATGGATTCCAGACACAATAGGAGTCACAGTGACTCCGAGGCCACTGTGAGAGCTCAACAGGATGAATGGCCACACGGAACAAGCTTCCACGACACACCACAGCACCCACTCCCAGGCCTGATGAATCTGGGTGCCCCCTCCCACACAGAGTTGGCCCTACACCTGGTACATCAGCATCTGGCCCGTCTTTCTCTCTTCTTTCTGGACGGAAGATGCCCAGATGACGTAATGCTCTACTACTCACCCTGTCTGGCAAGCAGCTCTGGTCAGAGTAGGTCAAAGCAGGTAGTGAAGCTCCCCGGAATCAGAAAGAATGTAAAAATGGTCTGATTCTCCATCCCTCAATGTGCCATCCAAAGACAGGGACCCCATTCCACGCCCCGCAGCGTTTGAGCATCTCGGCCTGTGGTTACTCTGGACAGAGTGGCTTGTCACAGTTTCCTGCCTTCTCCCCCCATCAGCCAGTTTTTGCTGTAGCACATCAGATCTCCTGATCTCATGTATCCCCTCACCCACACACTGGCCCCTCACTACACCTCAACGCTGCTCTCTAGAAACTCATTAAGCTTACTTCCAGTCTCTTGCTCTGTCCTAGGAATCCATGTGTGTTGTTCCCCGCCAGGAGCAGCCATAGAAGAGGGTCTCTTGGGGGCCCAGGAACATCATCATGGGACTGGGGAACATCCCCAGTCCAGTTGAAACCTGCAGCCAGGTGGCTCCCCCTCCCCTGACCCAGGTCTTGGGGATTCCCATCAAGAGAGTCAGCAAAGCAGAAACTCTGATTTGATTGTTTGGGAGCAAGGCCCCGTAGCTGTTGGCTGGCATACTTTTTTTTCAAATCTCCCCAGGTGATTTTAATGTACAGGCTTAATGTATTACCTTTCCCAAGGGCATCTGCGCTTCAGTAGCTCCGAGATTGGAGAAATGGCAGCGGCATGGTGGAGTAGCAAAGCTGCTGTGGTAGAGAAATGCCCACACCAGGCTCAGAAGAACTGGGTCCTACATCCCAAGCCATCCCTTGGTCCTCTGGGTTATGAGGCCACCTGAGCATGTTGAGTTCCTCTTCCCAAGTCACAAACGTAGTTGGTGGACCTCTAGTAGATCAGAAACCACTTAGAGACTATAAGGAGCCACAGAGCTGAGGCCTATTTGAACCCACGAGGAAACACCCATGGCTTTCACTGGGGTGTGGGGACCAGCAGATGCCACTGAAGGACCAAGGGGGTATGGACACGGTGTCACTCAGCCATGAAACTCTCTGATCATTAAGTCAGAAGCTGCTTCCTAGCTGCGGGGTTTTCCTCTCCCCTACCTGTCACCCTAGAGAACAAAATGGAGCAGCGGAAACTCTATTTGCCAAAATTGAAAAAATTCAGGAAGAAAAATGGAGCTAACTGGGTGATTGGATGGAATGAGATGGTGCAGAGCTGTCGCAAGGAAGAGATATCAACTGGGAAGGAAACCAGGAAGAAAAAAAGAGGCCAGCCCTGCCAAGGACTGGAAGTTCAGGCTGAGGTGGCACTGGGATCCCTGTCTCAAACTGGGGGGAAGGGAAGTAAGGGTCTGGAAGGAAAGACAGGTGGCAGAGTCAAGAGGAGAGTGAACCAAAGAGCCTTGCCCTGCATCCAGGTCTTTCCAACTGGAGACTGCGGAATTTCCCAAACCTGGCAGGCCAAAGCTGAAGGCAGAGTGAGGACGCCATCTAGTGGCAGGGGCCGGAAGGGGGAAGGGGCCATGCCCAGAACTGTGCCTCCTTGGGGGGAGGGCAGATATACAGGCTGGCCTGTCCTCCTCAGAGTGAAGAAAAGAAAGGTGGGTGGAAAGGAGGAAGAAGTGTGAGAAGGATGCAAATGCCCAGCAGGAAGAATAGCTGAGCCTGGATGAATAAGAAGTAGCCCTGAGAGTTAAAGGGATGGCTGCCCCCGCCAGGCAGAGGCTGGGCTTTGAAACCTCTTGCAGGCACAGGGAGGGGCCCCAATGGTCTGGAGGGGAACGGCAAAGAGAGGGAGCCATCTGGTGTCTGGAGGTGGAAGGCAGCGGGTGTCTGGTGTCTGGGAAGTGGGGAGTGGGTGGGATGCACAGGGAAGAGGGCAGAGGAGAGCAGCCACACTTATCCCCCCAACGGTTAGGCTCACAACCTTGTTTTCAACACAACAAATATGGACAGTGATTGCTTTTTATCCAAGCATTTCTGCAGCCTGGAGCAGGTAGCAAGCTGCCCATAGGTGTGACGTGAAAAACAACAGGGTTTATAATGAATCTTTGTTTTCTTATGAAGATCCTCCCTATCTTCAGAAAGACCAGCCCTAACCAGGCCTTCTCCCGAAATAGCAGCCCTTGTTCCTAGAGATGAAGTGGGGTGGGCAATAGGCCAGTGCAGAACCAAGTCACTCTCCTTTCCCACAGCCAAGTGGGAGCTGATCATATCTGGGCACCCCAAAGCCAGTTGCGTGCATGTGGAACTCTGGCAGCTTAAGGGTTTGTTTCCAGACCACATCCCCTCACCCCATATGATTCTGAGGAGAGCCGTCTGCAGGTGCAGGAGCCACTCACCAGTCTACACTCAAAGACATGGAGGAAAGGGTGCTGGCCAGCATGCGTGGAGCGTGGAGACTAAGACAAGATTGAGGCAAGATGAGGTTCTGGGATGCTCTGCTCTTCTCTGGCCCAGCACAGCCCAATGATATGTCATCTACATACCACGCAGGCCTAACCTCCTGGGTCAAGAAGAGCAGCTCCCTTTTTTATCTACTTTTCCTGGGGGCATGCACACACAGGACCCAGGCTGAGAACCTGTCTCTTCACTTGACCTGCATGAAACCAGGACCACTTCCCATCAGGAATCTGCACTTGTTCTTCACAAATCTAAGGATAGAAAACGCAGAGCTGTGGGGCAGAAGAGCTTGGGTCAACCCCGGCCCACCCTTGGATAGTGATGCCTTCTCCATGCTCCCTGCGGAGACTCCCAGTAGACAGTAACAAGCACCTTTCCCCTTCACCACCAGCCCCAATGCAACCAAGCTTCTAAAAGGAACTGCTGGAAGACCCCATTGTTCTGGCTTGCTGGACCTCTCCCCTGAACTGGGACAGAATCAGAGAGAGAAGCCTGTCCCGTGATGTGGTAACATTGGAGGACTTAGTCCTCAAGCAGACGAGTGTTCCATTCCACATGAATAGTTCACCCCCATTGCCCATTCTAGAGGAACCATTGCCTGTGAGTAGGGTGGGGGAAGGGCCAAAGCAGAAGCCTATGATCCATTATAAAGGGGGGGCTTCCATATTTTATTTCTCTGGTGTAACTAAGACTATTAAGATTTTTCTTTTTCTGAAAAAAAAGAGAGGGAGGGGATTGGACACTCAAACAATACTGGCCTCTAGACAGCCTGTCCTCTTCTCAGATACCTGTCTATGGCCAGAACATTGTCCCCTACGTCCCTACCAGCCTCAGTCTGCAGCCCCTACACCTGGCTAGCTTCTGTCCTTGAAGAGTAGATTGCAAAACTCCAACGTAAGGCCAGAAGTGTTGAGGAACCTGAATTCCACATTCAGCTTATCCCAGCCCTGCACTTTGCTGGGATTGATTGTGGGGGTGGTGCATGTATGCAGCCTTACCCACTCTCAGTTGCCCCAGGCACAATGGCCTCCACCCACCAAGCCCACACCAGCCTGGCCTCCTCCCCTCACTAAGCTGAGGTGCAGCGCCTAGACCCACTGGGCCTGTGGCCTGCGCCATCCTGCAGCCCACAATGTACCTGCCCCTCAGCATCCATCTGCAGAGGTTTGCCTATGATGCAGTCATTGAAAACACAATGGAGGACAGTATTTTTAAATTTCCCTAAGGCACTTAAAACAGAAATGCTTAGGGTCATACCACTTGTGATTATCCTCTACCCTAAGATGCTAACTATTCAGGAGACACTCAGGATGAGCTTTTCTTCGCAACCCAGTGACATCTAGCATGTACACTCACATCTGGGGGTGGGAGTGTAAATAAGGTAAATAAGAATGAGGTGGCTTTGCTCTCAAACAATTGAGAGAATGTTTGATGGTTGAAGCTGGGGGGGACATCTGGACTGTCCTTTACAAACTTATGTTGGCTCTAACCAAAGCATCTACCATTCTAGAGGAAGTAAGGGGGAAGCAACCATGCACACAAAGCAGGCAGTGCGGGCTATTATTCCAATAAATATGCCTCCTCCCTCCCGCCCACCTTTACCTTAGTAAAGCCCTTTTTTCTTTTTTTTAAACTGGAAGCCTTCAGGTGAAAATAAAGCCATAGCTGCCAGAGTGGGGGGAAATGTAGTCTTTCTCAGGGTTAACATCAGAAGACAAGCTTGTACGGCTTGGCCAATCAGATGCGCCCCTGCCAGCTATAATATAGTGCGAAAGGCAGCCTGTCTCACAAGCTCTCCAGCCTTGCTACCATTTAAAATCAAGCTCTTTTTGTCTTTTAATTGCTGTCTCTCGAGACCCAACTCCGATGTGTTCCGTTACCAGCGACCGGCAGCCTGCCATCGCAGCCCCTGTCTGGGTGGCGATCGGAGACAAGTCCCCTGCAGCAGCGGCAGGCAAGGTTATATAGGAAGAGAAAGAGCCAGGCAGCGCCAGAGGGAACGAACGAGCCGAGCGAGGAAGGGAGAGCCGAGCGCAAGGAGGAGCGCACACGCACACACCCGCGCGTACCCGCTCGCGCACAGACCGCGCGGGGACAGCTCGCAAGTCCTCGGGTTCCGCGGACGAGATGCTGCTGCTAGCGAGATGTCTTCTGGTGGTCCTCGCTTCCTCGCTGCTGGTGTGCCCCGGGCTGGCGTGCGGGCCCGGTAGGGGGTTTGGAAAGAGGCGGCACCCCAAAAAGCTGACCCCTTTAGCCTACAAGCAGTTTATCCCCAACGTAGCCGAGAAGACCCTAGGGGCCAGCGGCAGATACGAAGGGAAGATCACAAGAAACTCCGAGCGATTTAAGGAACTCACCCCCAATTACAACCCCGACATCATATTTAAGGATGAGGAAAACACGGGAGCAGACCGGCTGATGACTCAGGTAGAGACCCATTGCGGGTGGGAAAAGGGCTCCTTCCCCTGGGGGGTTGCCTGTGACCAAGCAATCAGCCCTGTTCTGTTTGCTCTTTGGGCAGGTAGAAAGGCGGCTTGGCCCTCTTCTTCCCCACCCACCTGCCCACCTAGCGCTCCTCTTCCGGGAGGAGAAAGGAGGTGAAGGGTCCAGCAGGAAGTTTAGGGTTTGGGTAGTGTGGGGGCACCAGAAGATGGGGTTTGTTATGTCCCTCACTTAGTTAGTCTCCCGGGATGGCCTCCTCTGTCTGTCTCTATTTCTAGCTTGTAACTTGGAGAGACCTTCACTCTTGGGGTGTCTGCCCTTTCCAAGCGGGGACAGAAAATGGAGGGTGCGGGGATGACCCTATACACTTCGAGGGCCCTCCAGGTCATTGCAAAGGTAGCCTGGAGCATTTCAGCTCCTGTCTCCTACCTTTCTCTTTCTGTATTTTTCTCCCAAGACCACCCACAACCCTTTACCCCGCCACCACCAAAGAACTCTTAACTGGGAAAGCCAGGGGGCAGTTCTGACAAAAGGCAGGAGCTTCAGAGGCGCTCGTCCTGTCCCCACTGTATCACGTAGCCTGACTGCGATCCCAGCGTCCCCAATTGTGCCGGTCAGAAGGAATGTATTGATATTTCTTTAAGGATGCTCCTCTGTTCTCCAGAGCCCGCGGTACCTTAGGGGAGGGACTTGGAACTTGCTGGCTTTGCAATCGCTTTAATTTTCAACCTGCTTGCATAAGAATTAGAAACGAAGAAATATTAGTAGCAGTAGGGGCAAGGGTGGATGGACAGAGGGCAAAGCAAAACATGATCCTCTCTCCCACCCCACCTCCTTTGAGATTTCTAGGCTGCCAATCTCCCAGCCAAATCGAGACTTTCTGAAACTCCATGCACGTATGACTGAAGCTGGAAATGGGTTTCCTTGCAAATATAGGTCAGCATCCTTTTTACTGCCCTATTAAAATATTCAAGTCCTACCTTTAGGGCTAGGTGCGCCAAGCGGCTGGCGGAGCTGCGCTGGCGGGGCGCAAGAGCAGGGGGCGGGGGCTGGAGAGAGCGAGCGTGGAGCTGCCTGCGAGGCGTCGCGCGCTAGCCACCGGGTACCTGCTGACTGAGGAACCTAGAAGACTAGCCTTAGGGCCAGAGATGGAGCAAAGAGGAATCTTGGAGGCTGAGGACAGGGCCATTCCCCCCATCTCCCTTATCTGCTCCCGACCACCTTAAATCTGGACCGCGAGTGTGGGCGCGCGCGGGAGCCGGGAAGCTGCGCGAACCACAGTTAACTCTGCGCGGGCCGCAGGGCACTGGTGCAGCTTGCAGGAGCTAGTTCTCCCGCCAGCCCCAGGCGTTTATCCCCTGGTTACCCTGCCCCCCCGGGGGGTACGTCTGAGAGTGAGGAGGTCCTTGTGAACGCGTGAGGAGGGAGACAATGCTAAAGCAAAGAGATCTGGCTAGGACATGCAAGGTTCCTCAGCCCTTGTGGGTCTGCGAGGTGGTCCCAGGCAGGCTCCCCTGCCCAGCGAGCCGGGCCTCTGCGTGCTGCAGAGCTGCGAGAGCGCCCAGCCTTGCGGCGCGGCAGGCGCCTTTCAGCTCCACTTACTCCTGCGTTATCGATCCCGCGGCTAGGGTTTCAGCGCGCGCGGGGCTGGGCTCGGGCGGCTGGTCCCTGACTCTGCACGGGCGGAGCGCACGGCTCCGAGCGCGCTCCATTCCCTTGGGCGCGCAGGCAGGGGTTGAGCTGGGAGGAGTCGCAAAGCCGGGATCTCCGCGGGCCTGACCTGGACTGCAACCCTTCTGCTGCCTTCTCTGCCCCTCGGGCCTCAGCGCCCTAAAGACGACCCCCAATTACGCCCCTTCCTTCGTTTCGGTCCTCCCGGCCGGGGACCTAAGGCCCAGCAGCCCTACAGCTGGTCACTCTCGCTGCTGCCGCCACCGCCGCGTACGCGCGCCAGCAGCATTTGAACTTCTGACCTTCTGTCAAGTTCCTTCAAAGGAAGGAAACAAAAACAAGTATTTTTTTCCCCCTTGGGCAGTGGCTCCTCTGGTTCCCAACACAAAAAGAAAGGGTAGAGACACCAAAATGGGGGTGGGGAAAGCTAGGCCAGGATCTTCTCACCCACCCCGTAAAGACCGCCCCCCCATGAAGATGGTTGTAAAGGTGGCAGTCAGGAAGCTCCCCTTGATACAGTCCTCGCCAGCTTCTTATTCCGGGTTGGCCGAGTTAAGAGGAAAGGAAGGAGACGCCTAGACTAGAAGTGAAGGAATGAAGGAATGAATCCTCGAGCTCAGGATTTGAGCATTCTCCTGGGAACCTGCCATCGGCCAGCCCCTCTTTAACCAACCACCTGATCAGTGACCCTCTCTTCAGTCTCTCAGTCTGTCTCTCTAAGGTGACTGAGCCCAAGTCCCTCAACCATGGCAGGATCGTCCCCAGTGGAACTTTCAGAGCAGTTCTGGACCGCAGGAGCTCCTGGTTAATATTAACTCCGGAGAGGGAAGCGCAGACAGACACTCTCCTTGCTCAGGCCAGGCCCCAGAGAGTGCCAGGCTGTTGTGCCCGCGGCCAGGGGGCTGGGGTGGGAGGCCGGCCACGAGGGGCCTGATCTGCAGGCTCTGCAGGGTGAAGTGGCAGGGGGGACCACCTGAGGAACCTGGTTGAATAGATTTCCTACGTGTTTAGGGGGTAGCCTGGAAAAGGAGCCCAGGTGTGGGTTTGAAGAGGGTTTTCTGCTTTCAAGAGTGGAGTCTGTCCCCGCCCCAGTTAGGGGAAGAATGGAGTGAGGTGTGTTGAGAGAGTAGAGTCTCTTCAAGTGGGACATCACCTCCTTCACAATGTGGGAAGCCCACTCTTGGAGGCGACAGTCCCGGCCTGCTCTGCGCTCATGGACTGCTCTGGTGTGCAGATCCGGGAGGTGGGCCGGAGGCCCAGGAACAACTTGGCCTCCGCAGACACAAAGCCGGGCCCCAGTGACCCTGCCGGGCTTCACGGTGGCTGCACAGAGTCGGGCTTGATTAGCGGCACACGACCCAATGAATTAATAACCGGGCTGAGCTTGCCGGCTTTGCCTGCGACATTCCCTTCCAGCGCGGGCGGGGGAGTACCCTGCATCTGCCAGCAGAACCTCGCGGGGCCTGGCGCGGGGGAGGGCTCTGGGGCACCGGGTGCCAACTCAGGCGACAATCGGCCTTGTCCTGTCCCGGCCGAGGCCCTATCTCAGCCCGGAGTTCTTTTCCTGAGGTCCTCTGTGTCTGCCCTAGAGGCGCAGTTCAAGGTATCCGGGTCCGGAGCCCTCTCCAGCCTACCCTAGCTCGCCCCTGCTGCTGGATGGAAAGCTTGTTGGAGCCACAGCGCTAGCTTCCCACTCCGGAGAGAAGGGAGCGGGGTGGAGTGCAGGCTGGAATGAAGGAGGAGATAAGCAGCGCGTACTGTGGTGTGCGCCTGCGCGCACTGACTTCGAATCTCAGTTCTAAACTGACCCTGGTTTACTTATTGATTTTCATGTAAAACGCGTTCAGTCCCTAAGATGACCTCACTCCAACTCTGTCCTTTGGACTTTTCTCCTAAAGAAAACCACTGGCAGGCCCAAAAACCTGCCAGAGCGGACCTGTTGTTACTACACCCCTCCTATTTGCTGTGTGTTGAACTCTACAATCGTATTCCTAGGCTTTATTGCTGCCAGATATACATGATTTTTCCTTTTGTCTGTCCTTGAAGCCTTTGCAAGAGTCCTGGCTACAGTTAGAGCCTGTCACCTAGGGTCATTCTCCCATCCCTATAACCTACCTGAAATCCTCTCAGCCTGAGGGATCATGAGCTACTAGCCCTATCCTCTGCAGAAGTCAATTTGAAATTATCCCTGCCTCCACTGGGGTCCAATTCTCTGAGTAAGGTGCCCTTACCATTTTGTCTCAGCTACAGACTCCCAGTCAGCATGCCACCATCAGCAGCACAAACTTCCCAGCAGTGAGTTAGGGCTCCACCACACAGGCTTGACCCAGCCCCCTCACTTTTACTACATCTTTTCCTTAATGTGGGCCAAGAGTGCCCCCACTATCCCAAATTCCACTTTGCCCTGCCAGGGAGGAGGTGGAGTAACAGAAATTTCACACTAGACCCCCTCTTGGACAGGGCTCAGAAGCCTTGGGCCTTTCTGGCTCCCCATCCCCCTACCTTTCCCACCCCACCCCCATCCACTTCTTAAGTTTGCTCTTCAAACTTGCCGGACACCATTCTGTGCAGGGCCAAGAAAACAAGAGGGGAGGAAGAGAACCCGGTCAAAGAAAACACGAATACAATCAGGCCCCAGACAAGCCTGGCAAAGAGGAGCTCCTTGGGGGAAAGAATGTGGCTGCCTGAACCAAGAATGTTTGTCCTCTGGCCCTGCCTATGCTGGACATCAGCATTCACCTGCTTGCTCGTCCTGGGGCTGCTTCTCACCCCTGGAGCTGCTGTGGGTTTCCTCAGGCCAGGCAGATAAAGGAAAGGCCCAGCCTCCACACTTAATGCAGGGCTTTCAATCCTTAAAGTGCATCTGTAGTTCTGTGTCACCAAAGAGATGTCACCCGGAATCTCACCCAAGAAGAAACCACTCTCATTCCTTGGGTAGCTGCATCTAAGTTTCTGGGCTGAAGACAGGCCCTCAGCTGGTTCCCTGGAGAACCTGCCCCTCCAGCAGCTGCTATGCCCCCACCCACATCTCATTCATACAACCCCTGGGTCCTAGGCCTGTGGTTGGTAGAGAAACCACCAACTAAGGTGCCTGTCACTTAGGGTCCCCCCTTCTCCCTACAGAGGTGCAAAGACAAGCTGAATGCCTTGGCCATCTCTGTGATGAACCAGTGGCCGGGAGTGAAGCTGCGTGTGACTGAGGGCTGGGATGAGGACGGCCATCATTCTGAAGAGTCTCTGCACTATGAGGGCCGAGCAGTGGACATCACCACATCGGACCGGGACCGAAGCAAGTATGGCATGCTGGCTCGCCTGGCTGTGGAAGCTGGCTTCGACTGGGTCTACTATGAATCCAAAGCACACATCCACTGCTCTGTGAAAGCGGGTAAGCTAGCCTCCCGATGGCCTTTCTCCACCGCCCTCCACCTCCAACCCTACCCATCAGAAGGTCTGGAAGAAAAGGGGGGTGGAGGATGAAAGCCATGAAAAGAGGGGAATGCTCTGGATAATGGATAGATTTCTGTTGTGGAGAAATTTCCTATGACACCCCATCACTCCACCCCAGCCAGGTACCTCTGCAACCTTTTAGGCCACTGGCCAGCATCTCTACATGCCTGGATTCCTAGGCTGTGTGGTTTTCAAAGCCCCTTGCTTCAGGTAGTAGAGACAGAGGTGGCTAGAACATTGTGGAAGGGGGTCCTAAGACTCTTCTGGTGATTCCTGGTTTAGCCAGCACTTGCCTTGATCTTCCCACTTATTTAGGGCTTAACCTACTGCCAGCCTCCCCCTCCTATCCCCCCCCC
>LOJH01013551.1:0-14563 GCA_001685095.1 Ellobius talpinus
GGTGGAAAATTTTTTAATAACAATAAAAAAGTGTCTGAAATAAAAAAATATTATCTAACTTCATCTTTTCATCTCGTCATGTAACTAATGTGTTAGAACCCAGGACTCAAACTGACTTGCTCTTACATGTTTTCTTTTTTTACTTAATTTTTCTACCAGTTCAGTTTCTAAATAACTTTCTTCATTCTTCTTTCTGTTTCATTTTGCTTTAGGATAGCAACAAAAAAATGAGTGAATTAACACAACAAAAAGAAAAGGTTACTAGGAATATGAATAAAAACATAATCCCAAGAGGATTTCAAACTCGTGGGTTTGAAATAAGACAAAAGTTTTTATCAGTGAGGCAAAGCAAGCCTGAGGATTTGGAGCTGTTACTTTGTATACTAAAATATATTAATACTTTTTCCACTTGTGCAATAAAAACTGATTGAGAATGGCTTAGGAGTGGCTATGAGGGTAATAAAGAGCTTTGTGACTCACTCTCTGAATTGTAATGTTGACTTGAAAGGTTTCATTAAAATTAGAAGCCTTTTAGCTTGTTCTGTTTCTATTAAATAGAAACACATTAGTGTATTTTATTTCGGGGAAATTAGAAAAGAAGAATATGTAATAACTGGTATAGAAATATTGGGTTATATTTTTGAGAGGATGAAAAAAACGCACACTATAAAAAAATCTTCACACCACTTGAACTCTTCTGAGGCATTCTTTAACCAGGTAGCTTCAGGGAGGGTCCCAAGAGGCCTTTCAGGCATTAAGCTGGTCACTAAACCTTTTCTTCCCCTACTTCCGTTTAAATGCAGTAGGAAGAAGCTGATGTTTCCTGCTGAGAACAGTTAAAAAGTGAGGCACATGGTAGTGGTGGATTCTACTTAATGGCCATTCTGTTTAGTGAATGAAAATTATCTAACAGGAAAAGTAATTGTCCTCATTTTCACTTCCAAGGGCACTTATTAAAATGGATTTTTAAAATGAATATGCAAAGATACAGCAAATTAAGCTCACTATATCAAAACAACAACACACTCTAAGATATTGAAAATACCCACTATTCTTTCATAGAAGAGGAAACTACCATATTGTGGATATATATTTTTCATTACTTCTGGCTGATAAAATTTGATGACAAGAAAGGATTTTTAAATCCCCAAAGCTTCCCCTAAGGGGAAAATATGCATGCAGTGCACAGGAGACCAAAGCTGGTCTGTGCTAATCTAAATGTCTGTGCCTTCCCCCAAACCATGAAGATCTAATACCCACAGTGACGGTATATGAAGATGCACTTTAGAGAGGCAATAAGGCTTACACAAGGTCATGTGATTTTGGTCACTATGGTGAGGTTCACAGTTTTATATAAAGCAATACAAAGACTGGAGACATGGCTCAGTGGGTAAATGTGCTTGCTATGCAAGCCTTTTATTTAATCCCCCAAGACTACATGGTAGAGAGAGAGAACGAACCCCACAAAGTTTTCCTCTGACCTCCACATGGGTGTGTACACATACACACTGAATGTAATAATGATAATCCAAGGAAAATTACAAACACTAATGAGATGGTTCAGTAGGTAACAGTGCTTACCACGTAATGATGGCATAGTACACCCAACATTTGGACTCATAGATCCAAACCCTTCCTTTGCGCCACGCAAATTCCTGCACTACCTTGGTCTAAGCTTCCAAGGGTCCTGTGGGGTGGATCAGTCACCAAGGTGATGGTGTCAGCAAGTGGGGCCTTTGGAAAATGATTGAGTCATGAGCTCTCACAAATGGGATTATTTCTTCACTGATGTATGTCCTCTGGCCTAGTGGCTTAACAAAACTGACTTTGAACTATTTCAAAGTTATGGTCATAGTATTTTTGTTGTTGTTCTTTGACAATAGTGAAACCTCTAAACTCTGATAAAATTAGTCACTCTCCTTTGGTCTTCACTCTGAGCAGTTGGAAAAGGCTGAAGGAATCCAACATGAACTCACATATCATGGCCACACACACCTGCTCAACTAGGTGGTTAAGTTGGTGGCTGTACTAAAACAGCTGTCTCATATTCCACGTTGACTACCATTTTGTTCAGTTATCAAGTCATAGGCCTATTTTTATCTCTCTAACTTCAGCATAAAAACATTTGATCCCATTGCATAGTCAGTCACTACTGCTTAGGATTGTACATCCTCTCCTTGAATGTCAATGATTCCTTCTCCACTTCCTCCAAACTCCCCTCTCTCTTTCCCTCCCTCCCTCTCTTCCTTTTTTCCTTTCTTCCTGTCCTTACTTCTTAAGGTCTCATCCTTGCATGTTTCTCTCATCTTGTCCTTTGCTCATCAATCACAGCCATTACTGGAGCAATTCAGAAAGCTCCCAAGACCAATTATCCTAGAATCTGCTTTGGAATTCTTCACTTAAAATTTCAGCTGTCCACTAGCCATGCCTGCTCCTGAATTTCCTGAAAGTGGGTGGGAGAAGGGGCCACCAAGGAACCTGCGCAGGGAAGGTGATGGGTGTTCTAGTCAGCAGGGCCAGTCCAAAAGCATGGAGTGTGAGACGTGATGGAATAGGGAAGGGTGGCAGACACAGGGCCTCCCAGGACATTTGTGAAATCTTCACTTTTCACATGGAAAAGTTTCATGACTGATCCATTAACAATTCTGCCAAAGAGCCTGGATCGTTCAGAATGCCAAAGCAGTAATCTAGGCAAAGGGGAAGACTAAAAGTTTCACTATGTGATTTTTTTCTAACCTTTAGGGAAAAAAAAATGACATCGAAAGATTTTCACGTTGCAAATAAAAGGTAAATATCATTCTGACTCTAGGACTGTGAGTTTCAACTGAATATAACATTTGAATTTTCCTAAATTTGACTATTCCATTATAACTGCCTGCAACCCATGTTGGTGGTTAAACCATCATGGATCTGAATTAATGCTAGGGCTTTAGGCCAATCCAGTGCCTAGAGCTTTGAGTTTCTCTTAGCTCATAGGCAGTGCACAGTTGTAGAGTCCAGAATCTGCTTGTGGCCTCCTGTCAACTTCCACTCCTAAGTTCAGTGCCTATAATAGCACACAGATCTGCCTTCAGTTTTTTCTCTGTTCCTTTTCATTCCTACATGAAAGATGAGCTATTACTAATCACTCCTTTCTAAGAATATATACATGTCTTCCATGTATTCACAGACATATTTCATGTACATTCTAAATCAGAAGACAGACACAATCTGATCAAGAAACTTGAGCTCATCTGAACAATTTTTAATGTAATAATATTTAAGAGTCATCCCATCAATGACTTAGCCAGCCTATAGGTTTTTACAAATTAACTTTAAAGAAAATAATCCTTTACTATATGTTTTCTGAGAAGATTGCATTTTTCACTCCAAGACTGGGGCCTGCATCCAGGTATTGCATATGCTAGCCAAACACACTACCACTGAGCTATGCCCTCCCTCTGCTCTCAATTTCACGTTTTAGTTTGAGTCAAGAAATCACTAAGTTGCCCAAGTTGGCTCTAGACTTTCTACAACCTAGGCAGAATCTAGGCCTTGAACTTGAAATGTTCCTGCCTTCATCTCTCAAATAGCTGGGATTGTAGGTTTGGGTCATCAAGCTGGAATGAAGGTTGCATTTTTGATACAAATTAGAATTTTTTTATAGAATTAAAGTAAAATTGGGACTATAACTTATTTCCTTGAGATCAAGAATGCTTCAACTGAGAATAAAGTTGTATTGCATTGTATAGTTTTCATGAAAATTTTTTTGATTTGAAAATATGAAGGCAGAAACTCTTGGCCTTACTTGGTATATTGATCTCAAAACTCTTTTCATATTATTAAGTGTCTGACATTGACTGGGAGGGTCATGTACTCTCTTTTTAATCTGGATTCACCCTAATTGCACAATAGTATCAATAGCAGGGAGGAAGTGATATTGAATGACTTCTGAGATTATATATATTTATATATCCAACTAGCTTCTGTTAATTCTCCAAAGTGCTTATCTGGGGTAATCCAACCAGGTGCCGAATAAGCAGTCTGAAACCGTCACACTAAAAAATCCTTGTACAGGCATTCTGATTGACAGCCCAGCTGAGTTTCAGCTGACGACCAGCATCTGCTGCCAGCCAGGTGAGTGAGCCAAATTGGATCTACATCCCACAGAGCCTTCAGATCACGGCAGCCCAGCCAACATCTGACTGCAGCTGCCTGAGGGACCCTTAGCGACAACTGCTCAGTCAAGTCCTTCTTGAATTCCTGACCTACAAAATTGTGAGGAAAATAAGGGTGTGTTCAAGCTGCTTGTCTCAGTGGTGATTTGTCACATGGCTAGTAGCTAGAACATATGCATATTAGAGCCTTTACATACCTAATGTCCTCTATGTGCTGCCATATGATCTAACAGCCTGCAAACAGCATATTAATATAATATATTAATATAATAATATTTAATATTGATATAATGTTATACTAATATATCATATTTTAAAATATTGTATTGAAAATACAATATTTTCAAAGAAGTGTACTGTCACAGGTAGAAATCATTTATTAATTTGAAGAGCTAGTTTTGGCTCCGTCTCAGCACCCAGAGAACCTCATTTTTAACTACTGTGAAAAGCTGGATACAATTTGAAAGGAGAAAAAGGAAAAAAAAAAAGGTTGATTCTGCTAATTCCTTTTATTATAACTATTGTTTTAAGAAGATCATTTCTAATTATATAATAGTTAGAGAGTCAAGGACCTTAACCGAACTTGGAGCCTATTAATTATCTTCCATCTTCATCTTGCAATCTTAAGGCTTTGAGAGCAATTTTTATCTGTCGTGATCAAAATTTCCAGGACAATCAGAATTTTCAAGAAATGAACTTTAAACTTTTTTTTCTTTGAAATAAAACATTTTTATGGTTAAAAAAAGGGCAAGGTCCCATTCTTGCAAGCTAGGAAGTAAGATAAGTAGTAATTAGGTAAGCAGGAGGTGATGTTGTGCAGAGTTTTAAAGTCACTAGGGCTGAGTCTGTTACTCTACAGCTCTAAAACCCATTCACAAATGAGAAAGTCTATGCATACAGAGTCTATCTTTTACAAAATAATACATATTTATTACATCAAATATAATATTATATTTAGAGGCTGCCTCCCACCTCCCACTTACTTTACTGTAACTTAAACAAACTACTGCCCAATAAGAGAGTTTATTCTTAGAAGTAGCTATTCAGCCAATTATAGTAGTTGAGTTTTAGCCAATCCTTGGTTGCTAAATGATCAGCCTATAAGGCAAATAGTGTGCTGGGGTAAATCAAATTATTTCTCATAGTTACTTTTTTTAAAAAAAAAAATATCAGGTTATTAGATAGGGTTCTTTGAAGTTGGTTCAAATTGAACTTTGGTAAACTTCGTTTGTCTTTGTCTGAAGCTTTTCTTTCAAACAGTCTCATCATGTAAAATTTATCAATTAAAAGTTATTTTTCCCCTAGAAAACAAAGAAAAAATATCTTTGTTCTCCAAAGCTTTTCATAATTTTCTCTCTCTGCTACTTTCACTGTCTCTGTCTCTGTCTCTGTCTCTCTCTGTCATCTCTGTTCATCTATCTGTTTCTAGCTTACTAAATCACTCTCAATCGTCAGAGTCCATTCTATTCTGTCCTGGCTGTCTCTCTCTCTCTCTGTCTCTCTGTCTCTGTCTCTCTCTCTCTCTCGTTTCTCTTTCTCTCATTTCTGTCTTTGACTCTATCTCTGTCATCTTTATCTTTGTCTCTCTACCTCCATCATCTCTCTCTGTCATCTCCCTCTCTGTCTCTCTGTCTGTCTCTTTCTCTCCCACCCCACCACTCTGCCACTTTCTTCAGGGTCTCTTCTATCTTTGAACGTATTATGATTATTAGCTTATAGGATAAGCTTATAACATCTGGCTCATGCAGTGCTGAGAACCAAACTCTTTCCTGACTCAAATGTTAGGAAGGCTCTCTACCAACTAAGATCCAGGTCCAGCCTGTAGTTAAGCTTTTTAAAGATTTATTTTATTTTATGTTCATAAATGCTTTATCTGCATTTATGTCTACCTGTATTTATACCATATATGTGCCTGGTGTCCAGGGATGTCAGAGGAGGACATTGGAGCCCCTGGAACTAGAGCTAAAGGATGATTTTGAACTGAGTCCTCCACAAGAGCAACAAGTGCTTTATATCACTGAGCCATCTGTCTACCTACCCCCAGGCTGTATTTTTGATATTTTTCATTCCTTGTTAATGAGTCATAAATTTCCCCTACATAACTTTAATTGGGCAAAATGCTTTGAACTAGTTAGGTTAAGCCCTCTGACTGGCTTGGGGGCACCTATGGGTCCCATAGAGCCTTTTAGGAAGTCTGTGAAATCTAAATTATTTTCATGAGAACATCAAGATGTAATTGTCCATTTTCATTTCATCTTCTCATGAAGGAACTGTGGAGTCTTCTACAGACTATGCAGTTAAGATGTTGCAAGAGGTCAAATACAGAAGTATATAGAGTACCCAGTTATCCAAGATGATAAAAATCGTTTAAGAAAATGTTAGACAAGGAGCTGAGGAGATGGCTCATAGGTAGAATGCTTGCTATGTAACCATGAAGATAGATTCCAGACATATACAGTGTATAAAAAAACAGGTATGGTAGTTCAAGCTTGGAATCCCAGCACTGAGAGGTAGAGACAGGATGATCTCAGGGTTATTAGTTAGTTAGTTTAGCCAATTAATGAAGTCCAGGTTCAGTGAGAGACCCTGCCTCAAAATATAAAGTGGAGAGTGGTTGAAGAAGACACCTAGTGTTGAGATCTGACTTCCAGAGGTGCACTCAGAGACACATACTTGCACATAGATGTGCACACATATGCATAGAACACACACACACAAATGAAAAAGCAAGATGTTTCCAACATTATCTTCACAATAAAAATACATAGCTATTTTTACTGGGGATGGAGAGTTGGGTCAGTGATTAAGACCATTTGTCACTCTTGCACAAGACATGTTTGATTCTCAGTACCTAGATGGTGGCTCACAGCCATCCTTAACTCCAGTTCCAAAGGATCTGACACCCTTTTCTTACCTCTGTGAACACTAGGAATGCACATGGTGTACATACATACAGGAAAGCAAAACACTAATACACACACGAAAATTAAAATGTTACCTATTTAATAAAATTATTAAGAAATATATGCTTTTCCACTAAAATATTATGCAATGAATTTAACACACATTATGTATTAATACACATTTGACATTTTGTTGGTATTAATATCCAATGTAAATATTGGTAGGCTTAATGAGTATAGACAACTACTTTGAGATTTTCAACTTCTTTTAAAAACTGTAAAGGCGCTGAGAGAAAAATATTTGAGAACTTATGGTTGGGAACTGAACTGGAGAAATAAACACTACTGCATTAAGCATAATATTTGTACTGGACATGAGTAGATCCTTTTAGGTAATCTGAAACCTTAGGCTCCCAGGTCTGTGGTTTGTTCTCAGTTTCAACGACTCTAGAAAGAATCAGAAAACGTTGTGGAATAATGTATGACATTCTTGAACTCTTGGATAGGCTGCTTCATTCAAACTTTGGCTGGTGTAAAAATGATTCTGTGTATATTTATGTGTATGGGATTGCTCAGTAGCAACTGAGTGGGGAGGATCTTCCTAAATGGGACATCGTTTGTTGAACATATATATATGTCTTTCATCCCATCCCAACCACATCACTGTATGGGTGTGGCTATCGACTGTTTCCTTATCTGCTCAACAATGTAAATCATATGACAAATGGCCAGGTCCCTCTGTTTCAGTGGCCTACTCCATTTCACCTCTCACCTTTAATCAGCAAAACAAGAATATTGTCACTTTTGACTAACAAGTTCTGGAAATGGATTCTAACCAGAGTAATAAGACTTAACCATCCTGACAGCCTGAATCTGCAGCCAAGCTGTGGTCTGATCAGTAAAATTTAGGGGAATGTGAAATTTATTTGTCATTGCTTAGTGAATTGCTCTCAGGTCTCTACAATTATATTTTGAGCTAAACAACAAATAAATGTAGCAAAAAATGGGGGAAACATTGAGAATTGTAATAATGAGACTTTTGAAGAATGCTCAGTTCTCTGAAAGCCAGGCTGCCAGAGAAGAATACAATTTACTTATCATCTGTTATTGAAGCACTTGTGAGCACAAAACAAGTATACAAAAGAGATCACACTGTCCTCTCCCAACATCAAATTATATCTGGATACGTCACACTTTATCAAGGCATGGGAGACAAAATTACATCTCTCCTTACTTTCCAGCTCTCCTGGAGTTCTGAATCTCCTAAATGTGTTAAAAGGCTAGTGCTACCTAATTGCCCCCCCCGAAAAGTAGAGGCTGTAACACCCACACACATTTAAGAAAGTATACTTATTTAACAAGTATTTTCTGATCAAGGGCTGTGTGCCCACATTTGATAATTGATGATGGGGAGAGAGAGTTTAACAGATAATATTCTATTGGAGTAGGCAAATTGGTTTTTCCTGCAATCTTGGGTATTTATAAATAATAGAAAGCAAAGCAGTGGGTGTAGAAGAGCTCAGACTGAGTGAAGGTGATCCAGGGTTCTTCCAGGAACACCCAGTGCAGTCTGCAAACTGAAGCCTGGTGTTCTGAGATCACTTGGACTGCTGTTCTCTACTTGAGTCCTCTAGCCTATGCTGGAGACTGCCAAGTTCCTCTAGGCAGAAAGCTGGGGTGCTCACTGGGTGTAGCCAGTGTGTCTCCCTTCTCTAAGAGATTAGAATCCTGTGCTCCTTGTTGTCTGTGCCTCAATAGCTGGTTTCATTTACTCCCCCAGTTTTCTACTTGTCCACGTCAGGTGTACATGTACAGTATTAATTATCCCATTCAAGATGGAAGTGGAAGACCAGAAAAATCACAATTCATCTGTTTGAAGATGAATGATATCACAGCAATATTGCAACCTATGCTAATGCACTAGTGTAATATTACAATATATGCTCACGAGAATGATACATTTACGGAAGGGCCTCTGATAAATTCAAAGGATTGCTATTTCACATGCGAATCTTTTGAGGTGGACATGTATGTGAGCAAAGGTCTGTCCCCAGTGGGGAGAACAGGATTATAATATTGACCTGGCATTTAAGTAGGATGCTAGTAAACACACAATAGCAAAATAAAAATAGTTTATAATTAGAAGACTATTTTCATTAATTATCTTATCGAATGACTTGAGCAACTTGAATAGAAAATATGATGCCTTGCTTTTTATTTTTATTCAAAATGGGAGTTATTCTTCCTCCAAATTACAAGTTTTTAAATCTTTAGGTACTAATTACAGTTATTTCCTTGGAGTAACTACATATTCAGATGGTTAAAATAGACTTTAACAAATACCATAGGCTGGTGACTTGTGATGGAGTCTGGTTTTAGTGCTGATCAGTTTGTTCTTTTCCAAAGTATAACATTTGAATTCTATTGCTTTTTAGTTAGGGAAACAATTCAATCTGGTATAAAATAATGGGAATTATACCCTTGTAACAGGGTTGGTTTGTGGTATGGTTCATGGAAGAAGCAAGAGAATTAGTAGTTCAATGTCATCCTGGCTGTATTGTGAGTTCAAGGCTAACCTGAGATATAGGTGACTGAGTCTCAAAGACACCACACATATACACACACACACACACAAACACAATCACAAACATGTACACATGTACAGAGGGAGAGAGAGAGAGAGGAAGAGATACATGCCAATCAGTCAATCAGTTGTCACTGAAATATAGATTCCATTTCTTCTTCTTCCTAATAAATTTTTTTGGAAAGATTAACTAATAAGATAATACTAATAGCATACACCAAAGAATAATAATGAATTTTCCTTGCCCACATAATTCTTTGACACTATTTCTCTAAAACACATCTCTTGCTCATCTTTTCTATCTTTTGTTTCTTTTGACATTTGCTGATTCAGTGGGCCTTAGAATCCTGCCTTCTACATCATCGGCAACCATGAGACACTAAGCTGGAATGGCTGTAGAATCTGTTGGGTGTTAGTTCTGAAGCAAACCTCCAAGGATCTTATGACTCCCTGGAACAGATTTGGGAAATTCTAGCATGGTTATTTAAAATCATAACTTGATTTTAAATTAACCATCTTGTTTATCCTTCTTTCTGACAGAATTGCTTTAGAAGAATCAATGGGAAAACCTTTCTTTGTATATGTCGAGAATATACTCTATCATATGTCTGGTCGTTAAACCTTTCAAGGTCACAATCAGTATAGGATTTATGTGCCAGTCACAATGGCAGGTTTACATCTTTCTATGCCTTGCCAGCCTTTGGTGACAGCATTCTGTTCTATTATCTGCGCCCCTGTGCTCAGCTCTCACACCAGTGCCAGTGCACTGCGATGGGCAGGCTGGGCATCACTGTTGTGTGTACACATGTCAGCTGCAGGAAGCCCATCTTAGGTGACAGCCGTGTCACTTTGCTTCCACATCCTCTTTTACACCTGATCACACTTGCAGATGGGAAAGCCAATGTTTCAAGGCAGGAGGAAGTGACCGGGGAAATAGCTGCCAAATGGACATGTTGATGTGCAGAAGGGGACAGTGGACCCTCCATCTGAGTGCCACGAGAGCCGGTGAAGCTGGTGCCTTCTGTGCAGACTCCTGCTGTGACGGGAACCCAATCGCATAAAGTTGTATCAGCTCAGAAACCAAAGAGGGGCTGGTGGGTCTACCCTAATGGGGATGCAGAGATGAGGTTTCCCAGCAGGGAAGGTAGATTTTCACTGACTCTGTCTGTCTGGCAGGGTTATCACTGTGTGGGGTGTGAAATCCCTCACCCAGGCTGGATGGAAGAACTTTGTCTCTCGTTTCCCTCACCTCATCTGGAACTCAACTTCTGTCCACTCACATAGGGCTAAATCCTTATATGATTAAACCATTCAGGGGATTAGCAGAGGTGAGAAAATGATGGGGACTTGGACAACGGAGTGTTCTGCATTCAGATGTCTTAATGCTTATATACAAATCCTTCTAAGTCCTTTCAGAGAAAGGTAGGTGAGGATGAATCTTTGAACTGAAAATTTAGTTTGAGAGAAAGTCTTCAGGTTTGTTGTGCAGAAAGAAAGATTAGGGGAAGGAATTAAAGTCATTTGTTCTTTGAGAAAATGCCAATAAAGTTGTTTCCTGTGTTTGTCAGCTGTTACTTTTGGAACCTATGTCCCTTTTGATGAGTTTGTGTGCCAAGAAGAGGCTGTGTGGACTCATGTGCATTTGAGTTGTGTTTGAATAGAGTCAAAGTCTTATCTATAGCCATCAGCTGACTAATGCCTTTAGACAGCTTTCTGGAGAAAAGGCTATTTGGAGAGTGGCGTGAAGATACTTCATGACCTCTGGTTTCTGGGCACCTCACATGCCTAATGCCACTGCTGAATCCGCCCGACTTCACCACACTTTACAACTTGGGGCCAGCAACACCTGCAACAGGAACTTCTTCCTAAGCTATTCTTGGGTGGAGCAAGCGCTGAACAAAACTACAGGAAAGGCTGGGAGGTTACTCAGCAAGTAAAGACCCTCGCCATCAGGACTCATGGCCTGAGTTCTATCCTGAACCTCAAATTGTAGAAGGAGAGAGATGACTCCCACAAATTGTACTCTGAGCACTAGGGTACGGGAATGCATGCACACACACACACACACACACACACACACACACAAATGTGTTTTCAATGAGGTACCTAGAGCCTTCTTTAAACCTCCATTGTCCAGTTCTTCCTCTCATCCTGACACATGGCATTCATCATTGTTCTCTAGAGAAATCTGTCACTCCTATTTAGGAGTTGATGATTTAGCATTTGCATTAGTGAGGAGGAGACCTATTATAAGTGAGCTATCAAATGAAAGTTGAGTTAATAGGTAAGCAATTCCAAAAGATGGAGCTTTAGAATCAAGCTGAAGAAAGTTTTTGAGGAAGGGATTCCAAAAGTTTCTATCGGACCATCCTTTAAATATCACCTTCCCCCCAGTTTCTTGTGCACAGAAGTCTTATTCCCACTTTGGGATCTTCATTCAAGTGGGTATTCTTCATTCCCTTGGCTGCTAGATTCCATTTCCTCTTTCTAAAGACTTTCCCTATTTTCTCAGTGATGGAGGGGGAAGCTGTAACTCTGGCTGCATTAAGTTTGACTGTCTGCTTGTCTCAGGAGACTGACACAGCAAGATGCTTGCTCTCATTTTGTCTGGATCCGAAGGGAACACATGACACCTAAGCCCCACAGTGAAAGACTTGTTGATGTATTTGATCAAGGTTTCATTTCAGTTCGTACTGTTGTCCTGTTCTTTTTATTCTTTCTGGAGTTTTTTGTTTGTTTGTTTTTTGAGAAGGGGTCTCATGTACTCTGCTCTCACACTAGCTATGTAGCTGGCTAGAAAGATATATATATATATACACACACACAAAAGAATGTAAATAGTAATTAAGTCATATTAGATCACTTAAAGATGGTTTTAAAATATAAAGAAGAATATAAATAGATTATAGGCAAATACTGTCTTTCTTGCCTTTTTAAGACAAGGTCTCATGTAGCTTAGGTTGGCCTTCAACTTGCTGTGGAGCTGAGGATGAACTTGAATTTTGGATTCTGCCTCTGACTCCTAAGTGTTGGAATTATACATGTATAATAACATGTTGTAGCATGTGTGTGAATTCATATTTCACTGAGAGATAACTGAGGATTCATATCCAGTGGTAAGAATTAACATAGAATTCTGCACACCCTTTGTCTATTTTCTTCAGTGAAAACATCTTACAAAACAGGTCACACCCAGGATTCTGACATTGATCCAAACCCTGGATCAAATCCACATCTTCCTTGAATTCTTCCACTCTATAAAGACCCTTCATTTCCTCATGCCATAATCTCCACTGTCTAGAGATGATTGGAGAGACTGAGGAAATAAAATTTAACTTTTTTCAATTCAGTAGATTGACAAAGGTGACAATAGAAATAAATATATTCTTTTGACATTGTCTCTCTATAATCCTTTAGAATGACCCAGACTTGTACTAAGGCTAAATAAACATCTCACCTCTTGTTCTGAAAGGGAAGAGATCGGCAAAATCCTACAAAATTAGGAAACCCTTCCATGGGCTGGGGAGAGCTCTTGCCAATGTTCACCTTTTGCTGCAAGTGAATGCAAACTGCATTAATAAGACATCTGCCTTCATCCTACTCACAAATTAAAGTCAAATTTTCTACAGAGCATCTTCTGACCCAAAGAATATTCCTAATCTGTAGCAGATTTTAAATTTCAAACATCACTCTTTCTAAAAGCAGAGCCCAGAGTGAGTAGCTTGACATCCAAGGCTCTGTTAATACATTTCAAGGCTAAGATCCAGATAAGAGAAAGAAGCCAGTGTGAACACTAGGCATTCTGAATAGCTTTGCTCCCAAAGTCAAGAGCATTCAAACTTATTCAGGATTACACATTTTTATTGCAATAAAGAGGCAGGGAACAAATCAAATAGAAAAGCTTTTTACCTAAAATGTACTTGTTTAAAAGGGCAATTTCACATTTAAAAAATAAAGAAATGAAATTTCCTTGGAAGGATTTAATTTG
Source organism: Ellobius talpinus (assembly GCA_001685095.1). Lineage (NCBI taxonomy): Eukaryota > Metazoa > Chordata > Mammalia > Rodentia > Cricetidae > Ellobius > Ellobius talpinus. The sequence continues at coordinate 13,633 of LOJH01013551.1, forward strand.
AGCTGATATGCACAATATAGCAAGGAACTGTAATCTCCAGTTATTGGATGGACTTGTCTACCTTGAGGGTAAAGAGAAAGAAGAGAGACAGGAGGGAAATAGAATGTATGCATGCTCTGATGATGTCCTGTACGTTAAAAATAAAATGCTTACAAGATTCACCAGTTGTCATTTTAATACGGTCAGCTCAGTTGTGAGTGTGTTAAATCCTATATCTTGAAGCCCACAGCTAAGGCTGTAAAATCCATCTGCCCCTTCGAGGCCCTGCAGAGCTTAATCCAAACCAAGGCTAAGCCTCATCTCAAACCAAATGAATGAGCAGCTCTGGGCCTCATTGGCTCCGTGGAACTGTGAGAGGCCGAGGATGCTTTAAAATGAGCATTCTGCTGTACACATCACCGCTGACCTGCACACGGAACCCTCTGACACCCAGAAGCTTGCTGTTAGGAGTCAGGTTGTCACAAAGCCTCCGAGGACAGAAAGCCGCTCTTCCTTGCCGAAGCATAAAGCTGCATTTTATGTGTGTATGTGCTTTAAAGCATGCAAATTTTTACCAAGAGGTGCTGGTGTCAGAATGAAAGCTTGCTGCCCTTCATGGGGGCCTCCCAGAGTTCATACTGACCCTTGCATTTGAATTTGCTTTCCCAGAACCTTTCCTCATGCATTCCTACAAATAAGTAGGTCAGATGATATCATCAACTACTCTGTAGACTGATTAAGAAACAGGGTAGGACTGAAATGGCATTGTAAAGTTATCTCTGCCAAGACTACAATATAGGCTGCTTTGCACCTAATATATGACTCTTCCTGCTTCTGTCTTTATGCATATATGATTTATGCTATACTTTATGTGTGTACTATATATGTCATACATAGTATTATATATATATATATATATATATATATATATATATAGAGAGAGAGAGAGAGA
>LOJH01013551.1:14666-24745 GCA_001685095.1 Ellobius talpinus
GCTTGGGTAGTGGCTTGGTAGGTAAAGAATTTGCTGCACAAACATACGGGCCTGGGTTTGAATCCCAAGAACCAAGCATGATAGCATAGATCTATATAACTCCTGTGTTTCTGTGGCAAGATGGAGACATGGAAATCTCTGGAAGGTTGTGGGCCAGCTAGTCTAGCATATGCAGAAGAATAGCTAAGAGACCGTATCTAAAGCAAGGTAGAAACCAAAGGACTGACATCCAAGGCTGTATTCTGATACCTACATGCACCACTTAGCATATGTACATACTTACACTCACACATATAAACATGCATATATATTTCACACGCTAGTGTTGCACAGTGCTGTTACTGACCTTCAAGTTTAAATTTTCCGTCCTAGAATGTATTACATACGCCCTAACACACATAAATTTTAAACATATATATTATAAAATGACTATACATACATAATGTATATAGATCGTGTATGTGTGTGTGTATACATGCATCCTGGAAATAAAAATATTAAACTACTGTTTAACTTTCTTTAGAATGCCCTCTTCAAGGTTAATAATGGACTCGGCTACAGAAATTGTAAGTCAAGTACAGGTAATAAAAGAAATCATATCAGATCTATCTTTCTTTTTTAACCTTAGGCTAACAGGTATGGAGAAATTGCAAGAAGGAATTACAAACAGAAAATCCAAACCATGCAATTACTTGAAAGTGCTCAAATCTTATTTAAGCAACACGTCCAATAGTTTGGTGCTGAAACTCAATTTTTACTTCAGGAAAACATAACTTTTCCTTAGATTGTTTTCTAACCTCATTTCCAGTGGAATCCGGGATTCATATACACTGGGCTCTGCTCGCACGTGTGACTGTAAGGGTGTCTTTCTTCACTGTGTTAAATGGTAGAAAACTTCCATTAAGACCTGGACCACTCAGAGCCTCACACAGTTTTAGCATTTTGCACCCAGCTCAAGGGCAATTAACTACTTTTTCTTGCAATGTATGGATTCCTTCTACATTTTTATCCCCAGTGATAAAAACATCAAAAGGAAGACAAGTTCTTGAAAAGAAAGTGACAGGAGAACGATCACACGCAAAGATTCTTCTGGGATTTCGGGAAAGTTATTTGCTTATCTGAATGATATTTGCCAAGATGAAAAGACACCAGCAGATTCCTTGGGCTCTCACTCACTGGGCAGCAGCTGTTGCTGTGTTGATACAGGGAACATCTGTGAGAGATTCTGGGCAGTAGGTGGAAAGATTCACTGTCAGCAAAAAAACAGTTGTAGAGGCAGCCAGACCCTGGGAAGCTTGAAGCTGGGAAACTAACTAAGCTTGGGTGTTAAGAGATTCTCCTACATCCAATTAAGCAGGAGAGCTCAGAGTTTGGCAGAAAAGGAGGGAGCTGATTTTCCATGGTGAAGAGTTGTCCACAATGTTGTCAAAAGGGATGCTTTTTTCTGTTTGAACTCAGGTAGCATAGAGGGACCCGTTCATATCTCAAAAGTATAGATAGTAAAGGAGAGGCTGCAGCTCCACCTCCAATGGTGGAAACTGAAGCACACCAAAGCACTTACGTCTTGCCTGACTGCATTAACATTTTTGTTTGTTGAGGCCTGGTCTCACTATGCAGAACAAGGGGGCCTTGAACTCAAAGCTATTCTCCTGTCTCTGGTTTGTAAGTGTTGGCATAACAAGCTCACTTTACTGTATTAAAGACAATTGCTCATCTTGAACCAAGCATTAAGCTCACAATGAGTGCTTTTGTAGTTCCTTTTTACAAACAGAAATTGTACAAACTTATGTTTGTGATATTTTGTTATACGCATTTCTTTTGAAATGCCTAAATCAACCTGATTAACACATCCAGGCAATATTGATACTGGGTTTTGTCTTCTGCTTTTAGACTCTCTCTTCAACACCTTTCCCCAAAATACTGTCTTCTTGAGAGAAGAGGTAGTTCAGAAGTGACTGGTAGAGTCCAGCAAGGAGTCCTTGGATAGTTCTCTTCTGAGTAGATATTTATATAGGTATATTGTACATGTACATATATATATATATATGTGTATGCATATATATGAGTATGTGGCTGTATACATATGCATGTGTATTTGTGTACATATGTGTATGCTTACATATGTATGTGTCTGAGTACATGTGTTTATTTGTGTATATGTCTGTGTGCATATATATAGACATATGTGTATATATAACTAATATATATGTATTTGTGATGGTATATATGTTTGCATGCATGTGTATATGGATACATAATATCAATGTGCATGTGTATATGTGCATGAGTATATATGTCTATGTGTGTGCATGTGTATATGCATGTATACAGGCATGTATTAGAAGATATATGTGCATGTGTATATAAGTATGTATATTTGAGTTCATATGTGCATGCATGTATGCATGTAACATGTGTTTGAGTAGGTATGTGTGTGTAGGTGTGTGTGTTTGTGCATGCTTGAGTACTTTGTTTTGTTTCATTATTTTTTTTAAGTCGGAGGAGTTTCCACAGATACCATCACAACAACATAAGCTTATTTGTAAATCAGCTCCCGTTTTCTTTTGAGCGATGTACTGAATGCTAAGGACTGGAAGCTAAGATTGTGTGTTCTTTCTTCCTTTCAAAGACAGCTGATTTGCCTCGGAAAGTACTTAGAACATAACTCTCATTTGTGATCCTCAGAGAGCAAGCCTGTGCTCTCTGAGACACTAGTTATTCAAGCAAGAAAATGGCCAAAGCTATTTTCCATTTGTGATGGCAAAAGCTATTCATCATTAGATAAAACATTTAAGCAGTAATTTAAATATTACAGGCTATGAAACTGCTTAGGCAGGGAACAGGAACCGGAATTAGAAGACCAGGCTTGTCCTTGAGCAAATAATTAAAACCTTGCTGTTTCTCACGCTTGTCTTAAAAAAAAAAAAGGGATGAAAATTCTGGTCATTCAGCCATTTCACACGAAGCTCTGAGAACTAATGAATAGTCACAAGGCTTTGCTCAAACACAAGTTCTTGTGGCAGAGATAAGCTGCAAACAGCTATAGCACTTGCCTGATTTTCCAGGACAATTCTGGTTTAAAATCTTCTGTCCCTGTCCTGTGTCATAAATCAGTCTTTCTTCCAGTATTTTCTGCTAACCCCAATCAAAAGCCCCTTTCTTGTGATCCTAATACCCAGGTAAAAATGTCGAAAGTCAGACAAGGCCAAGAAAACCCAACAAAGAGTAAACAGGAAAGAAAGGCTTAGGGTTTCTTTAGTACTGAGCACAAGGCATATGCTAATTTGCTAGAGTGATTGACAGATGTAGTGAAAGGGCCATTTGTCAAAGTCTCCCCCAGGCTTTTAACTTTTTGGATAAAACTGAACATAGTGATGGTATTGCAAAGGGCTGGACTCTTTCTATAAACCCACTCTTCAGCGTCATGTGCCTAAAAAAGTCCACTTGTAAATTTTCTCTCCAGTTTTGATCCAGAAGACAGCAAAAGAATCATTTTGGCTAGACGTTTCCATAAAGAGTTCTTTTCCATCATTTTCAGACTTGGTCTTTTTTTATCTGGCTTTAGGTGATGCGGGTTGCTTTTCCTTGCTCTATGTTTGGAAGTCCTTTCAGACTTGAGAGTAGAATTTCAGAAACCAAACAAACCCTAGGATGGAATCGGATCACTCACCAGTCTCCTCATATCCCACTGAATATGGATCATAAGTCACAAATCGGGTATTATTAACAAACAGCCTCTACTAATGGGAACAAGAGCAACAGGACTGTGATGTAGGAACAGCCGCGGGAATTAGGTGTGAGCTTCCACTTCCGCAGTGGCCTTTCTCTGCCGGCAAAGCAGTTAAGTTACAACATTGTCGCAAGTTACTAGGTGCCTTACTACAGTCAGCCACGCGGCATGTGCGCCCCTGAAAAGTGCCCACCAGGCATTGTTCACCCTTTCGCCCCTTGTCCCTCTCTTACCTCTCTTGCCTCTCTTCTTCCAGTTGTTTCTCTCTTGTTCTCACTCTTTCTGTTTGCCTCTCTGACATGGCCTTTAACTCTCTCACTTGTCCTCTCCCCCAGTAAACTTCTTGCACTAAATCTATTGCATGTAGTGTGCTTGCTTAGTGGCATATCTTGGCAGGGCCCTCCGAAAGGTACCCACTTCACCTTTCTTTCTTCTTTTTTTAATCCTTTCACCAGAAATAAAAATTATCGTCAAGAGAGAACCTAGAAGCAGTCAAAGCTCCCAGAGTTGAAAGAATTATAGAGATCATCAATAGAATTTCTTCCCAGATGCATGATTCCACAATGTCCTCCACAAGTAGATTTTCTGTCCATTGCATTCGTACCTTGAATGTAAAATTTTCTTAGCAATTCTAATGATTTAACACTATCACTTTTCAAAGTGGTTGGTGTTCATAGTTCATGGAAAGACGATTGATGTGGACTCAGAGGGAAAGTGAATTAACATTATTGAGGGTCAACTTTGTTTCAAACATCAAATCACAAGCAGTATTTTAATATACCTTTATCAATAATGAATAGCCCAAGAAAGAAGAAAACCAGTAATTGCACAGATAGTGTTGTAAGTGCCCGCCATGATAAGCTAAATACAAACAGACCACCCAAAGGAAGTTCTTTACTTCCAACCATTATCACCTCCCAGAGTAGGACTCAGTGATCCATAAGTTTAATGGAGGCCTGAGTCTCAGTAGTTTACCCTGAAGCAATACCTGGTTGCAGGAAGGACCACAGACTGAGATTACTCCAGCACCACCCAAGAACACCATCCAAAGGAAATGCCTAAAGTTCCAGCCTTGTAGAAAAGATCACCTGCCAGCACACTCACCAGGACACCCCTAGACAAAGGTCAGCCAATCAGGGGTCCTGAACCTTAGAAACCCCTCACCCCCACCTTTACTGCCATAAAAACCCAATTCTAACTGAGCTCAGGGCTCTCCAATTATTCCAATACGTTGGACATGCAGAGAGACTGAGTTTTCAAACTTGTATAAAATACCTCTTTGCTTTTACATAGGTGACTCGGTCTCCATGTTGGTTTTGGGGGGACTTCGTAGATCTGGGCATAACAGTGCCAAGAGCATTTCTAGTCACTACGATGAGAAAGATATTCATAGAGTATGCTGTGCCACATTCTCCTATGCTGACACAGAACACTTACTGAGAGAGAACACATATAGTGAGCCATAATATACCATAGACATACAAAGCAAACTTTTCAGACCACAATAGAATTAAAATCTCAATTAATAACAGACAGACAACTTGGGAGGAGGGAATGCGGCTGTGCAGCCAAAGCAGTAATCAGAGAATAGACAGCGCCAAATGTTCAGTCAAGCAACGCGCAGAGGATAACAGATAGTATCAAATACATATATTGGAAATGAGCCATCTAACATTAATAACACCTACATCCATGTTATAAAACTAAAGAAAGAAGATTTATAAAGTAAATAAGAGGATAGAAATAATCACAAAGTGAGAGTAGAAACCAATGACTGAGAATATGTAAACAATGAGGACAATGAATGACGCCAAAAGACAATCTGTTGGAAAGTTCAATAACATTGTTAATCCTGTAGCCAAGTAGAAGGGATGAGTAGACAATGTAAAAAGTGAAAGGCAGGTTAGCAACCCAGTTTAAGCGCTCATTAAGAGGACAATAAAAGAATACTAGGAACAATTCTATGACCGCAAACTGAGTAACTTGGGTAATAATGGACCAGTATCATCAAAGATACAGACTATCAAGAATCACAGAAGCGAAACAACCTTAGTGGTCCCGTATTGACTAAAACATTCAAATCAATGACTAATAGCATCTACAGTAATATAAAATAGTCTGTTGGGTCAAGATAGATCTGCTGGTCACTACTACCAAACATTTACTGGAGACATTACTTCTTGACATTATCTTCTGGAAATCACAGGCAAGGGAAACACTTCCAAATGTATCTCATGAGGCCATCATTAATAGTAATTTAAAATAACAGAGAAGTTCAGTATAAAAAAGAAAAACAGCAGACAGACATCTTTCATGACCATACATGTGAAAATTTTCAACATGATGTTAGCAAATATGACTTTAAAAAGTGTATGTAAGAATTATTCAGCATGGTCAACTGAGATATATTCCAGATCATAAATTAAAAAAAAATCCACCAGAGCCAGGCAGTGGTGGTGCATGCCTTTGATCTCAGCACTTGGGAGCCAGAGGCAGGCAGATCTCTGCAAGTTTGGGGCCAGCCTGGTCTACAAGAGCTAGTTCCAGGACAGGCTCCAAAGCCACAGAGAAACCCTGTCTCGATAAACAAAACACCCACCAAAGTAACTTGCTGTGCCAACAAAATGTAACAGAACAATTACAGAGTCATATTGGTTGTTGCCAAAAGAGCCTTCAGAAATTCTAATGCTCATTTATGAAAACAAAATCCCTTAAACAAATAGGTTGAAGGAAAAATTCTTCATTTTGATAAATAGCACACATAGGCACAGACACGTGCACACATGCCACACACACAGACACAAGCACAGTTGCCCATACGCATACATACATAATCTCTCACATACTCATATACACACGCTACAGCTATTCCATTTTTATCCAAGTTACTCAGTTTGTAGTCATAGACTTGTTCCTAGTATTCTTTTATTGTCTTCTTAATGGCCGCTGAAACAGGGATGCTAACCCGCCTTTCACTTTTGACCTTGTCTACTCATCTATTTCTTCTCACCTGGCTACAGGCTTAACAATGCTATTCATAAAATAATGAACATTTTCCCCTTGGTATCAGGTATAAGACATTGATATTTCTCTCATAATTCCAATTCAACATTCTACTGGAAGGTGAATAGAGAAAGAAAATAATAAAGCTATGCAGGTTAGGAAGGAAGAAAATAAAACTGCATTGTCGGATGTCATGATTCTCTTGATAGAAGGTCAGAGTTTGCAGCTGGAGGAAGTCAGCAAATAAAACATTATCAGACACAAATGTAAGATGGAAAGGTGATTTATCCACACATCACTAAACAATTAGAAGCTGGAATTTAGAAATTCCATTTTTAATATCACCAAAGACAAAACAAAATACTCAACTACAAAATGAAAAACATATTTACAGAGCTCTTGTGTATAAACATCCAAAGTACTGATGAAAACAATTAAAGAAAAATTAAATAAATGGAATAATAATGTCTGCTCATGGCTTGAAGGTCTCATTGTCATTGAGATGTCAATTTTCCCAACTTCATTTGAAGACGTAATAAGAACTCAATCAGAATTACAGCAAGTTGTCTTTGTGATTATCAACAAGGCATTCTAAACTCAAACAGAAATGTGAAAACATAGAAAAGTCAAAATGACACTGAAGAAGAAATACATAATTGGAGAATTCAAGTTATCTGATTTCAAAATTTACTATGAAGCTACAGTCATCACACTGGGATTTCTGTAAAGGAATAGAGATGCATATCAATAGAAGAGAATGAAAGTCCAAGACATGAACTGATACAAATACAATACAAAGGCAATACAAGTAAGCAAATGGTCTGATGGAAACATTGGCTATAGGCCTAGACAGGAATATGAACACACTGTGGGCTGGGAAGCTGGCTCAACAGGTAAAGCTGTTTACCATCAAGCTTGATAACTCAAGTTTACTCTCTATAATCCACATGGTAGAAGAAGAGAACTTCCTTGGCTTATCTTCTGACCTCTACACGTGTGTCCAGGAATGTGTACACCCATACACACAACACACACACACAAATAAATGTAAAAAGAAAAACTAAATATAAGACTCATGAAACTTCTATATGACTCAGGATTTGATCAATTATTTTTAATATGTATTTATTTTAGTTATGTGTATGAGTGTGTGTCTGTGTGTGCATGTGTGTATGTGTGTGTGTCTATGAATGTACATGTGAGTACAGGTGCCCATTGAGGCCAGATGAAGGTTCTGGGTTCCCTGGAGCTGTGTTGGGAACTGAACCAGGGTCCTATGCAAGAGCAGTATATGTTCTTAACCACGGAGCCATCTCTCCAGCCTGACAATGATTTTTTAAAAATACAAGCAAGTTGCAACCCAAACAAGATTTAAAAAATGTATTACATCAGAATTTTAAAACTTTATTAAAAAAGAAATGATTAAGAAAATGCAAATACAATCAAAAACTTGGGAAAAACTTGCAAAACACATATCTGATAAAGGACTTGGGTCTTAATACACAGAACATTTACACTGAGCTACAAAACAAGCAACCCAATTAAAAAACAAGCAAAAGATCTAAAGAGATACCTCATTAAAGCGGAAGACACAAGGAAAATGAACATATGAAAAGACATTGAGTCTCATCCATCATTTGGGAAATACTAATTAAAACAATGTGCTACCCATTAAAATGGCTTAAATGGAATAAAAAGTGATGGCGGCATTGATGGGGAGGATGTGGATAAAAGCGTTATCTCTCATTCATTGCTAGAGGGACTGCATAACTTTATAGCCCCTTAGGAAGACAGTTTTATATTTTTCTTTCTTATTTTTTTCTGTTACTGGAATCAAGCCAAGAACTCATATATATGGATTTTAGCATTGAGCTATACCAAAGGTCCTAGTTTTCCAGTCTGTTATAAAGCTAAACATAGTCTTCAATTATGATCCACCAATTTTGATCTTATGTATGTACCTAGCTAGACTGAACACTTACATCCATCTAGAACACTGCCATGATTGTTTATAACACATTTATCTATAATTTCTCAAAGGTGAACAACCAATATGTTATTTAATAGGAAAATGGGTATATTTTCCTATTAAGACATAAAACTATTTAGTTATAGAATGAGCTATTGAACTATGCAAATACAAAAACATGCTATGAAGCAAAAGGTTGCATATTGTATGATTATGTACACAAATAGTCCAGAAGAAAATCACAAAAACATAAAGACAGTAAAGCTATCAGTGATTTCCAGGGTTCGAAGCAGGAAGGATGAGGAGAGGAAGCACAGAGGACAGTAGAAGACAATGGAACCAGGTTGTACGATACTGTAATCGTGGGTAAATGCTACTGCATTGTCAAAACCCAGAGAACAAAGAGCGAAAACAAATAGTGAACCTCTCTATCTGTACATGTTTCAGAAAAGTACTTTGAAAGATCAGTTGATTCCAGGATGAAATGCAGAATATGACAAATTAATGCTCAACAACAAATCTTTAAGACAATATCATTATAGACGATGGTGACAAAAAATAATTGATGTGGCTTTGGGAAGGAGTGGAATCTGTAAAGACTAGAGAGGCAAAGTGAAGTACAAATGAGATTGCCCCCTAGCTGATCAAAGACATACCAAGTGGGGTTAATTAATAGTCTGAAGACACCACATATATGAAATTACACACTTAAGGAAATGGATGGCATGAAAGAGCCAGGGGGCTTATTGGAAGAATGGGAGGTTCTAGTTATGCAAGAGGAGAAGGCAGTGGGTTAAGTCTGGCAGTGTCGAAGCTTGACAGTTTACAACACAGCTTTCCTACCTGTTCTTTCTTCCTCCCAAGTGGGGGGTAAAATGGGACCAGCTTGCAGCCTGCTTTTGTCGCATATTTATTTTTCCTGTCATGATGGAATATCTCCCTCTAACTGTAAGGCAGAATAAACTATTTCCTCCTTACAATGTTTCTGATCATCGTTGGGTCACAGTAATGAGAAAAGTAACTAGTAGAGATGGTTATAGAGAAACAGTCACATGCACCATGTAACAAATGCACATCCATTTCCATGTGCCACCAACTGAGGAAGTCTTGTACATAATGATAGTCCATCATGAAAATCCAACAGCCATGACTATGCTTAGGGCTTAGTACCATTCTCTAATCAATGGGCCAAAATGGCCAATTGTAGTATGAGTAGGAAAATCATGTTATCTGTCTGTCGGTCTGTCTATCTATATATCTGTCTATCTATCTGTCTGTCTGTCTATCTGTCTGTCTGTCTATCTATCTATATCTATCTGTCTGTCTATCTGTTTATCATCTATCATCTATCTATCTATCTATCTATCTATCTATCTA
>LOJH01013552.1:8756-24745 GCA_001685095.1 Ellobius talpinus
GGTGGAAAATTTTTTAATAACAATAAAAAAGTGTCTGAAATAAAAAAAAGTCCTACTCTTCTGCACTGACGTCTGTGTGGAATGATGTGAATAAAGCAGAACTAGAACACATTACTGAGCTACAATAGTAGTAGCAAATATTTCCTATTGTCCTTGGTGTAGTGCTTTATTAATCTTTTAATTCATTAATCATTGCAGCAATTATCTAAAATAAATTCTATGGAGATAGTTGACATTGGATGCAAAACTCAACTCTTATTGACCTGCATCAACTTACAACAAGCGATTCCTCTCATTTACAAGGGGATATGGTCCAAGATGTCCAGTGTGTGCCTGCAACGTCTGAGTATTAAATTATTGCATATTCTTTTTCTATTCCTATGTATCCCTACTTACAAATATATTTTGTCTATAAACAATGCACAGGAATATATCAGCCAAAAATAAAGAAACATAAACAATTATAGCAATATAGAATAGAAACTGCAAGTCTCTGCTGTACTCACCTTTCTCCTTGTGATGTGATGCATTATCTGGTGATGAGGTGAAATGTGGTATATGGCACAGGTCATATGACATAATGTAAGGCTTGAGAAAGCAATATTGATGTACGGTAGTTGCAGAACCTCTATATTCAATCTGAAAATAGAGATAATGCAAAATGATTACTAGGCAGATAAATATGGACCATGGGTATTTTGACCTGGGCTACTGTTTTAACAAAGGGATGTTTGGCAGAAAATGATGATTCATGTCAAAGATGGGACAAGAAAATATGACATATCATGACACTACTTGAACTTGCCATTTAATATTTTGAGATCATGTCTGAATATGGGTTAACTTAACCCAAAGAAGTTATAGATAAGACAGAGGGTCTCTGAGTGTAGTACATGTTGCCATAGCAAAGACAAGGTGACGGAAGTGCTTTACAAGTTACTAGTTCACAACCTTGGAGGATGAGAATTCAAGACAGGGCAGCCCAAACTGTGTCACAGTGTAAGAGATGTCATCATGGCATGAACACATGCAACAAGGAGAGAGAGGCACACGGTGAACCAGAAAGTAGAAGACTGGAGAGGGGCCAGTTTACTTGCTTAGCAGGAACCAACCTGTTCTCTCAGGAAATAAAGTTCCTAGCAGACCTGACCCACTCTCAAAAGACATCAATGCCATGAGAGTGGAGCCTCATGGCATAATTACTTTCAATAGTCCATTCTTTTGGGTTCTTCCAGCTCAGCATTGGAATACTAGGAAACAAGCTTCTAGCATATGAATCTTTTGGATATAAGGTATATCCTAATTATAGCAGGAAGTGGGGGTTCTGTATTTAAGAACCATAGTAGCCTTATGATGAAGGTATGATTATCATAGCTCTTACATTGAAATTCAAGCACTGATTAACTGGGTAACTTTGCTTAGTCACACATAGAACTCATACTAGAGTAATGTGATTCTTGGACTTCTATAAGCAGTCACTAAGCTACACCCAGTCACTAAGTAACCCCATGGAATATAGGATGAAGGGTGAGTGGAGGGAGAGGAATATAGTTATTCCATGAAGCAATGACCAGAAGATTCTCTTCTCAGAAAAGGGATGAGATGGCAGAAAGCAGCGAAAGCAAATACATATAGAGTTACATAGATCCCCCACTGGGTCTAAAAGTCTCTTAATATAAACCAAGGTATTTCTCCAATTTGGTTCTTACATCAGGCTAACTAGATTATGAAAAGTGGGACTGACAATATCTATTCTGTTTAGTATCTGGAATATGCACTGACGAGTCAACATAAGATTATTACACATTGCAGGAAGTCATCCATAAATCTGTAGTTCTACCATTTACTTCAAAAAATTCCAGAAATCTGATTATTTGAAGTATATACCATAGAGTTTTGTTGGGCAATAGAAATAAAAAGTTCACTCCTCAAAAGAAATATCAGATCTAAAATATGATTATCACACAGCTACTAGTTATCAAAACTCACTTTATGACTTATGTACTTCTCAGATCTATGATGAATATGCCATTTCGATCCAATTCTTGCAATGAAAGCCCTACTTTCAACTGCTTGATGTTCTATTCCCAAATCCTAAAGCCATTCATCACTGATGTTGCTATTTCACATATAAGCTAAACCAAAGACAAGGCAAAGAGATGGTTAACCAGTCCAAACTCTATTTTATAACTATAACTTATTGTAACTGAATTCTCACTTTACTTCATAGGGCTCAAAAATCTATTCAGTTTACGCATGGCAACGTGTACTGAGGCAAGACAGTCTAAAGTTTGACGAGTTTGGGGTTATTGGTAGCTATATCAGATCCTGTCTCAATAAAAGGTCAGTTTATGTTACATAGAGAAGACAAAGGCATGTTGCGGGAGGGGGCACTGGTTATTGGTAGCTATATCAGATCCTGTCTCAATAAAAGGTCAGTTTATGTTACATAGAGAAGACAAAGCCATGTTGCCGGAGGGGGCACTGTACAGCAACAAGAGCCTGTCTAAAAAATAGGCAGGGAGAGGGGAAGAGCAGGGGTAAGTGGTGTATCTTATTTATCTTTGGTTGTTAGAATAAAATAGTTGTAAACCGTGATAGGGAGTTTTTGGTACAGCAAAGTTTCCTTCGTTTTCAAAGTTTTCTATAATAAGTACCAAGAAAGGGAGTGATAGTTCATAGCAGCTGTATGTATTACTGTCACATGGTTTGAAAAATATATGGTACCACTTTGTAGCAGGTAAGGGGCCCTTTGTCCTTTGCCTTTTTAAGGAATAAACACAGTTATGCAATAGACTATTAAGGCAAATGTTTGCTTAGCAAAACAAATCATATACTCAAAAGAGAGATGGCAGTGGATAGTCCCAAAGCTGGGCAGCAGCATCACTATGAATTTTAAATAGAATTTTATGGGCATTACTGAGTGTGGCATACTCAACTGGAATAACATGTCTCTTTTCCCCCCCAAAGTCATAGTGAGCTGGATCTCCCCTTCTTCTCCTCTTGTCCACTCTGACTTTTTCCTTCTTTCCTCTCCCTACTTACCCTTCTTACCTAACTTTTCTTTCCCGTGTCCTTTCTTTGCTCTTTTCTTATCTTTTCATTTTCCAAATGCCACATTAAATCACAGGCTGAGATTCTCCATCAACACCTTGAGACCATGAAAATAATCCAGATGCAACCTTTTTGTCTAGTAGTCTATTTAGGATAATTTTTCAGTCACATAAAGAGGTGAAATCATACTATTTCTCCCTCAGTGAAAGACATACAGAACAGTTTGATACTAGGTGCAAGTTTAATAATTGCCATTATTTTATTATTGAGATGCTTGTCTACATTGTAACAAAGTACACTTAAGTAAAGAAACACTGACATAGGAGTTTCACAAGATTATCTTATTCTTTTTTTGTAGTTTAAGCATACCAAATGTGTGATCAGTGCTCAAGTACTGCTTGAACTGTTGACTTGCACTTTTATGAGGCAAATGTTCCCATTCAAATCACACCCACAGCTAAGTCATTTCTCTGTAGTGATAATGCCTAACAAGATATGGAGCTCCTGTGGGCTAGGAGTCTCAGAGAGAGTAAGGAGGAAGCTATGATAGCACGGAGGTCAAAGGCCCTAACAGTACTTGACCTGGAAAAAATGGTTTTCTTTCTTTCTTCAAAAAATTTAAGTATGATGTCTTGAATGAATTTTAATTGTTAATTTTCTCCTGCAGCTCCCTTACTATGCTATATTTTATTCAAATACTTTTGTTTTTAAAGAAAACCTTTTGGATTTTTTTCTGTTGACTATTTTTATGTAAAATACATTACTTTGGCTTAATATTCATAAGGCTTCTTATCAAAAGTACATTTATCTGACTAGCCTACATAGCCATGTGAGTCATAAGGGACTAAGAATGTCTTCTCATTAGGGCAAAATTTACAAACAGTGTTGTGAGAGTGGAAAATCATGAAGTGATTTTATGAATACCTTGGCCATTACAGATACTAAGATAAATAAAATACTGTTGATAGCATTTCTAAGATATAAAGAAAATGCTTCTAATTAGGAAAGAATTTTATTTGAAAGAAAGTAAAAGCTGCCATTACTGAATGATTATCTATGCTGCTTTACAGCTATTTGCATACAGATTCGTGTGTGTATGCACACTTTAGCATTATATATTAGATATCTAAGCAATCACTGTAGAAACCTCACTGAATATAGAATACAGAACGCTCATTGGTTTACTTAGGTGAGTTTTGTTTCTGCTCATAGACACAATTTGAAAGGGAAGTGTTTCTCTATTTTCCCGGATCCAGGTGTTGAGTATTTGCTCTCCAGCTGGTGGGAAGATTGGGAGGTTCTGGGAAGGTGAACAGGTAGAACATGGTTGGTGAAAGTAGGTCACTTTGTGCAAGCCTTTAAACGTTTGTTCTGGTCCCCTGTCTCTTCCTAAACTCCCCTTCCTTTTGTACATGATGGGAAGAACCTTGCCTGCCACCTGATGATCCCCAGCTCATGCTGACAAATGTTCATAGAACAAAACCTCTGCAACTGGAAACCAAAGAAAACCCTTCCTTTACTATTTTATGTCAGGTACTTGGACACAGCTCACTGAAAGTAGCTAATGCACCAATGCTGATGAATTTCAAAGGACTCTTCCAGCCAAGTAAGGCAACAATAGACTGTGACGCTAAGTTCCAATGCGGATTATTGGGATAGGATAGGGGTGGGGGGAGGAGATGGAGGGGAGGGGAGAGTGAAGAGGGGAGGAGAGGGGGAGTAGTGGAGGGAGAGGGATCTGTGCTTGGTTTGTAAAGTGAATAAAAAAATAAAAAGTAAATAAAATAAAACAGTTGCCCTTTTGAGAGACAGTTTACCTGCGCTGCATCGGGAAAATAATAACAGATGAATCAAATAAAAAAGATCAGGTCACAAATGGAAAACTTGGAATACAAATGGAATAAGTCTCTTACAGACATCAACAGTAGAAGAGAGAACAACTTGTATCAAAACAAAAATCACACACAGAAAATTCAAGTTCAAAGAAGAGCACACCAAAAGGCACAAAAGAAAGAAAACAACGCTGTTTAAGCAGTTCAGACAAGGGCAGTGTAGACTGGCTTGTGCTCCTATAGCAGGTGTTCCCCCAGTGCCCGCTAGCCTCCTCCCAGCTGATATTAAATACAGATGCTATTGTCTTATCAAGTTACCGTAACTACAGCAATAAAACTAGATGGAAGCCAATCCCTATTAAAAGCTGTTTACACAGGCTATCAGTATTTACACCACTCTGAGACTTTTGTGTCTGTATCTCTATTTTATTTTATTTTTATATTCCTGTCTTTTTAGTTTATTTATTCTTCTCTCATACATTGCATTTCAACCAGTTTCCTATCTCTCCACTACTCCCAGCTTTCCCTCCCCTCACCCCCAGATCCATTTCTTCTCTGTTTTCCTTCAGAAAACAGGGGATACCAACCTAACACTGTATAACAAACAATTTACAATAATAAAACTAGGCAAAAAACCCCATATCAAGACTGGATAAGGTAATCCAATCAGGAGAAAAAGGTACCAAGAACAGGAAAAAGAATCAGAGACACCCATCCACTCCCATTGTTTGGAGTCCCACAAGAACA
The DNA here is from genome assembly GCA_001685095.1 of Ellobius talpinus. Taxonomy (NCBI): domain Eukaryota; kingdom Metazoa; phylum Chordata; class Mammalia; order Rodentia; family Cricetidae; genus Ellobius; species Ellobius talpinus. The sequence continues at coordinate 14,390 of LOJH01013552.1, forward strand.
GCAAGCTACACAGCCATTGCATACTTGTAGAGGAACCATGCAGGCTCTGTGATTGCTGTTTCATTCGCTGTGAGACTCTATGAGCCCTGATTAGTTAATTCTATAGGATGTATTCAGTGGTCGTCCTCAGTCCCTCTGGCTCCTACAATCCTTCCTCCCCTTTCTTCCAGATTTTCTGAGCTCTGCACAATATTTAGCTGTGAGTTTCTGATTTTGCTCCCATCAGTTGTGGGATGAAGTGTCTCTGGTGATAATCGAGCTAGGTAACAATCTATGAGCATAGCAGAATATCGTGAGGAATAATCTCACTGACATTTTTAGGTCTCTGGGTTCTCCCATCTCTAGTTCATGGATATACAGGCAGTATCAGAAGTGAGCGCCCTCTTGTATTGTGGTCCTCAAGTTGTACCAGTCATTGGTTGGCCACTCCCATAAATTCTTCACCACCATTGTCCCAACACATCTTGCAGATAGGATAGACTGTAGTCCAAAGGTTTTGAGGTTGGTTTGGTGTCCCAGATCCTCCACTGGAAGTCTTGCCTGATTGCAGAAGATGGCTGGCTTACGCTCTGTATTTCCCATTATTAGGAGTCATTGCTAGGGTCATAGATTCCAGGGAATTTCCACTACACTGAGTTTTCGAATCACCCAATTCTCCAAAATTCCAGTTGTCTCTCCCCATATTCTTTCCCTCCAACCCCTGCTTGGGAAAGAAATGAAGGAACTAAGAAAAATGATTGTGAGAGTAGTAAACCAAAAAAAAACTGTAGGACATAATAATATAATAAGAATAAGAATACATGTTGACTTTTTCCCAGTCCATGGCACACAGCTCCTAGTTCTCTCAGAATTTCCTGGCAGAGTGGTGCATTTGTTCTACTGAGATGACTCTAGGCAGGCTTCTCAATGATGGACATCAAAAATATCAAGTAGCACTCATGAGTACGGAATACTCAATCCTACTTGCATTTCCCAGACTGATGAGAAGGCCTTGAAATACAGACACTTGCAAAGGACATCTTGTGACCCATTTTAGACAGCTCAGTTTTGTTTCTTTATTATAAGGCAATAAGAAGAAAATGCATCTTTCTGATTCCTGGAAGCCATTCTAGCAAATTATCAAACCTACCTTAAGAGTCACAGGAACTTCTCATTTACAATGAGGCATTCAAACCTGCTACAGGCTCAGCATGTGTTGCTGCTACCGGAAGTAGGCTTAATCTCACAAGATTCAACTCTTCAACTCTGTGGTGTGTACCACTTCTGGACAGTTTGTGTCAGAACTAACCTGCAATCTTCTCTATTCACTTGGGATCCAGGAGATGAGAGACTGCGTTTCCAGCCCTGTGAACCATCCTAGACCTCTTTAGGATTTCTTTGTATATTTTAAGCTGATTCCTTAAGTCCATCGACAAAAAGCAGTAGTTTCATTGGTAAACAAACAGTGCAACCTTCTGTTACTGCTTCACGTGTGTCTTCAGACAATTGGTTTGGACTTAGGGACCAGCACTTGGAACGTCACACCTATAAAAGAAAAGCCAAATATACCGGAAAATAGTTCATCTTAAAAGACAAATTGAAGAATTGGTCCTCTCTTCACCATGAGTTGGTGGGTGATAAGTCTTTAAGGGTAGTCACTCTGGTTCTATCAAGTACTCTCAGTATCCTTCTAGGTACAACTTGAATATATAAACTTTAATGGATTCTCTTTTTTTCTGTTTTCACAGTCACATGCTCGGAATATGTAGATTTTCCCTTTCAATAATCTCTTCCCTTGTTACACTATTTAAACACTGATGTTAATAGTTGATTTATTCAATTGCATCTTTTTATTTTTTCTTTTCTGGAGTAAGATCTAGATTTTCTGAGACTCACTTGTGTTCCCGTGTATGTTAGTAACAATGTACCGCAAATCTGTTGTATGCCTAGAAGAATAAGATAAGTCAATATTTTTATATGTGAAGCAGTGTAGTGGAACTGTTCTAAAATTAATAGCTGTATTTTGTTTATTGTATTATATAGACCTAAACAAGAATTGTATTAATGGCATCATCACACTTTTACTGAAATGATGGTAAGGGAAATATTTCATGAAGCATTACTATAGCTTTGCGAATGACATCTCTCTGGGAAGAAAGAGGGCAAATTGTGTTTTATTGGATACTCACTTTATGTTTAGTGCTGTTTACTGGCATCCGTCACATGTGGCAATACTGATCTTCATAGTTGGTATTGAAGACTCATAAAACTAAGTAAATTCTGAAGGATCTTATAACTCAGATATCTTCAGAGCTTAAGGTATAAGTATCATCCTGAGCTAGGCGGTAATGGTTCCTCAATGATATGAGCATCTGTACAGAATTAGTGAAGGCTGTAAATAGCTTCTCAGAGTTTTTCCTCTTTAGGCGGATGCTCTAACACAAACAGTGAAAGAATTGTACAGACTCCATCTCTTAAGTGCTTGGTGTGACAAAACTAACATTACTTCAGGAGTCAGTAGCAGTTGCTGATCCTCTGTCACTTTGGAATACCTGGTTATAAATTGAGAATTTCTGTGATTCTTATTTTAAGACTAACAACTTCTAGAATAAATTCTAGAACACAGAATGTTTTTTCTCTATATTTATTGATTTATAAAAATAAGAACTTGAGTCAAGTTTGCAGGTCAAGTTAGGTCAAAATTTTTCTGCCAACTAAAAAAAATACCCTTCCTTTCCATGGTTTTGTGTTTTCAGAATGATGAGTAAGAGATAATTCCTCAGTATTAATCCAGTGTTTGGATAAGGAACTTTCTGCCCTCAGTGGTTAACATTAAGGACAAGATTTTAAACCCATGTCCATCTTGATCCAGAGTTTGTGTTGCTACAGTTGAACCTAAATTAAAGATCTGTGGAAGTGTATTTATTATGAAAAATTGGAAAACTGTATTCCCCAAGAGAAACTAAAAATGAGACCATCCAACAGTCATCTATTATTGACTAATTACTTTTAATACTTTCTCATAGTTTCCCAACATGATCAGTAGTAACAAAAGCACAGGCAAGATTACTTTTCTGGTAGAAGTTAATTCATACTCAATGAAAGCGAAGCTTATATACTTTCTCTACTTTTGTAATTTCAAATTATGTCAAGTGGCTGTCAAGAGATTGCTAGGACATTGAATGTTTGATGGTAGATTAGATCTGAAGCACCCATGAAGTTATTAGTTCCATTACAATCCATGTGGACTGTTAATTGATTATGATTCATGCTTACATTTATCTGTATCCTAAAAGGCTTCAGAGTTTCAAGTCTGTAAGAATATGTAGGCTATTAACAGGTATTAACTAAATGCCATTGGCATGATAACAATGCAACTTTTCCTAAGCAACAGTAACAGCAAAGTAGCTGGCACGAGTACTGCACAGACTCTGGGATGCTACTCTGCCAGAAGTCTGACTTGGGTTTTTAGAAAAACATGATGTTATCCTGAATGCCAGATGCTGCGTGCTAAAGCTTTTGGACTGAACAATCCTTTATTGGAAGGCCAAATATAGTCCCTGAGTGTTGCAATAAGCCAGAATTTCCTACACTTACCACTCTACCCTTAGGTGAACTTCCCATGATTACACCACAAACAAACATAGAGTAATTATGGTGGAATGCTTTCAACCGAGATGAGTGTTGCTCTTTTAGGTCTGCCTAATGAACGTTTAGGTACAATTTATCCCATAAGTTCTACGAAATGGGCTCTTCAAAGAGCACTACAAATTTTACCCTTTTGCTGCTGTCTTTAGTGACTGAAAAACTGTATTATAAGGTAAGACCTTTTAACAAGATTTTACATTAATTTTAATTAGTTAAATATTTGGTAAATAAAATTCTTTTACATCCAAAACTTTGACCTAACAACTCTTTATAGATGTAACTTAAAAGCAATTATAATGCTTTCACTAAAAACAAACAAACAAAATGTCACTGGTCATTCAAGCAAGGAATCTCTAAAGGCAGGGGATGATATAGTTCAGTTGAAGAGTATTGTGTTAAAAAAGAAAAGAAAAGAAAAGAAAAGAAAGAGCTCAAGAATGTGGGGTAAAACTGAAGGAAACTTTAACAGGTACCAAGTGTCCCTGCATCTATTATATTTTTCTGTTTTCTATATATTCTCCTTTTCCTACTCCTTCCTCTTCCTCTTCCTCTTCTTTTCACTTCTTTTTTCTTCTTCTTCTTAGTCCTCTTTCTCCTCCTTTATCTCTCTTTCTCTGTTTGTCTCTTTCTTTCTCTGAAATTACAACCAGAAACTATACAAACCAATCTAAAACTCCAGTGTGTCTTAGTGAGAGAATTGCTAAATAAAAGAGGCATTTGTGATAGACAGTTCCCCACAGGTGTGTTTTGAATACTTTGTTCCTAGTTGGTGGTACTGGTTTTGGAGATTCTGAAAACTTTAGATAGGAGAGCCAGGTTGGACTAAATAAATCACTGAAGATGTGTCTCTGAAGGAAAGCTATACCTGGTCCAGGGTCCATTCTTTACTCTCTGCTTCCATACCACTATAAGGTAAAGAGCTTCCTGTGTAACACGCTGATACCTACCATGTTCGTGATATTCAAGTATATGGGGCCTAATGACTATGGACTGATCCCTGAAAACACAAGCCAAAGTACATCATTCCTTCTTTAAGTTGTTCTCTCTAACATTTGAATACATTTGAATGAAAATAATAAGTCAATTAATAGTATAGAGCTAGATTTAGTCGTTTTAATAAGTTGTAATGTATTTATTATACTAACCTGGCCATATAAATACCACAGTCTCACTAACATGAAATACATGAAATAAATTCCACAGTAGACTTAGAATTACAGTTAGCAGTTCTTTACTTATTGTAGGTGGAGTTTCTCTGTGTCTCGGTAGCTGTTCCCAAATAACTACACAGAAATTTAATATTAATTGTAAATGCTCAGCCAATAGCTCAGGCTTGTTAGTAACTAGCTCTTACAACTTAATTGACTTATTTTAATCTACCTTCTAACACATGGCAGTAACTCTCTTTCATCTTGCAACTCCTGTTTTCTCTACCTGTCTTGCTGGCAACTCCTCTGATTCCAGACTCTTCTTCTTCCCAATGTTTTTAGTCTGGTTCTTCTGCCTAACCTTATCCTGTTCAGCTGTTGTCCAGTAAACTTTTTTTAATTAAAGCAATCATAGTGGTGTATTTTTGTACAGTGTAAAAGAATATTCACCAACTTATATTCATAGTTCATGTTTTTGCAGTGACCTCAATCTTGCTGATTAGGCCAAATATTTATTTTGATGTGTTAGAAAAATGCTTTGTTCATAAATCATTGGTAATATTCACTTATAAAGAGAATGCCTGTATGCCTGCTACTCTTAGAATAATTTTTCTTTAATTTCTTTCCTAGAAACCAGAAAAAATTACATCTTTACTGTTATATTCTGTAAACTAATAAGGTCGGGCCAGGGCCATAGTGGTGCATGCCTTTAATCCAAGCACTCAGGAGGCAGAGGCAGGCAGAACTCTGGGAGTTCAAGGCCAGCCTGGTCTACAAGAGCTAGTTCCAGGACAGACTCCAAAGCTACAGAGAAAACTTGTCTCAAAAAACCAAAAATAAATAAGTAAATAATGTCATTAATTGTCTAATATATGATATTTCCACAGCCATATATGTGTACACATATGAAGTTTGTCAAGTAAAATTTCTCTCTAAAAATAGTGTGGAGGACCAAAAATGTGAGCCTATTTCCACCTTGTCTGAAGTTCAGAGAGTTTTAACTTGTTCAAAGTTATTGACAACTAGTGTGGCTATGCATGCTGATGTAGGGTGTGGTTACTTGGTGCTTTTGACATTAAGATGACTCATACCTGGTAGATCCACTCTTACCTTACCATAGGTCAGGAAATTCAACCATATTTCAGTTCCTTCTTTTGAAATAGGAGGTTTGACCTTGGGAGCAGCTGCCTTTAGGATACTTGGTCTAGGTGAGTTCACTTCCTTAACAACAAAATGCTAATGACTTGGTGTCTCATTAAATGTGGCTACACATGGACCTAGGATGTGGTTACTTGGTCTTTTTGACATTAAGATGGTCCATATAGGTAGATCCACTCCCCTATGACCAATGGTCAGGATATGCAAGCATATTTCTGCTTCTTTTGAAATAGGAGATTTGACCTTGGGAGAGGCTGCCTTCGGGATACTTGGTCTCTGGTGGGTTCACTGCCCAAACAACAGGATGTTAATGACTTGATGTCTCAAAGTATTAAAGCAAATAACTGTTCTAGTTGTCCTTTGTATCATGTTAAAACAGTCTTTTGTCTTCTTTCCCCTGCTGTATTGGGGTAAAGGAGTGTATGGAAAATTAAATGCAGGAAATTTCAGTATTCACTGGAACTCCCTCCCAATACTATCCTATATTTCTGTTTTATTATTTTCATTTGCATCTTTGTGCTCTTTATTAACTTTCCTAATCCCCATACCCCCATCTGGTAAGTGGTATCTTTGCCAAGGCATGGTCCCTGACAAAATAGTAGGGCCATTCATGATGTCACAAAATTTATTATTAATAGGGAACTATTTCATTGTCTTCAGATTTAAAGGCCATTCACGCTGCTTATATTTATATTGGTTCATAGCTATGATAGAAAAGACATTATTATTTCATTGTAGTTCTTAAGGATATAGAATGAAGCACAACAATCCCTTAGCATTAGGGAGATAATTGCTTGGGTGCCCTGACAAACAACAATTGGAAAGCCCTCAGGCCTTTATGTAAAACAATATAATATTTGCGTAAACTACATGCACAACCTTTTTAGATCACCAATAATACAGAATACAATACAAATGTTATATAAATAGCTGCCATACTTTCCTTTTAGGAGCCAAAGATGAGGAAAGTCTACATGTTTAATATTGATGCAATTTTAAAAACCATTCTGCATGTCTAAGATCTTTTCCAAATATATCAATATATTTACTATCTTTATTACTTGTATCCTAAAATGCAAATTAGAAGTATAAGTGAATATTTAGAAATACATATTACAAAGATAGAGGATAGGGCTGGCATCTCAATATCCCCGATGACTAGATTTTTTTCCCCACAGTGTTCTCTTCTTAAAGTTTTCACCATTTGCCAGTAGTCCCTCAGGCTGATGTCCAACTCTCAGATGCACTGGCCTTTGAGGAACACTTGTTTAGATGATCATCGAGAACATCTGACATGTCAACGGAAAGAGTGTTCAGCATCTTGTTAATATTATCCCATTCTCATATTTTTATAACTGATCCCTTCATATATTTAAATTCCTAAAAATGATGACCTCTCCCTATACTTCTTCAACTCTTTATGTGATTAGAAATAGAACTGATTTTTAATGAAAATGTAATGCTTAAAGTGTAATTATACATCAGTAATATAAGGACTAGAACTACTCATAAGCATTAATGTTTTTCATTGCCAGGTAGAACATTATTAGAATGAAAATTTTCAACTTTTCCATTAGAAATAATTATTACTTTTATTATCTAGTGCATGGTATATGTATATATGTTTGTATGCATGTGAGTATGTTTGTGCTCACTATTGACACAGATCATGTGTGGAAGTCAAAGGAAAACCTATAGAAGCTGGTTTTCTTCTTTCTCCATGTGAGTCCTCTGGCTCAAGATCATCAGACTTGGTGATAAGCATCCAACCCACTGAGAAATCTTGCAGGGAGATACTCATTACAATTTTGGAGAGAAGATAGAGAAATTCCAGATCTTGAATTCAGTATTTACCTCTTGATAATTCACATTGAGTTGCTGCTTAGCCCTGGGACCTATAGTCTTCAAAATCTAGCTATGCTACCCAGACAGTTGCATTCAAAGGGGAAGTAATAAAGAAGTGAGATGGTCAATTTATTTAATTTTCCAGATGAAATACACAAAGATTGAGAATAGTTTTCCTGAGTCAATTACAGTTCAGTGTACAGTATCTGTTTCTTGATAAATGATTCTTTATAACTCTCAATTAATTATACAACTTCCTAACATCAATTTAAGGTTGTACAGCACATTTTACTTCCTTATTGATGTGTTTGAGATAAATTATTTTTGTTCAAAAGATTCAATGAACCAAAATTATTCTTTCAAGCTTGATTGACTCCATTGCTTAGGGAGTAAGATTAAGTAAGGTGTCTGACACAATAATCTATATTTAATTTAAATGATATCTATCTTAAGCTTTTTTCAATTTAATTCAAATAAATTAAATATATTGTTTGGTACAATTTTATTGTACAGAACAAATGAATATAATCTGGTGTATCATTTTTAAATGTGATAGAGAGGAAAGACCAATAAAGTTTGAATCAGAACCAATGTTATAGGCTGTCTCTGTTACTCAGGCTGACAGATATTTGGTAATTCACTTACCTTCTAAATTTATTTCTTCAGCTTTGAATAAGAATGTTCCAGATTATGTTTTATATAGCTCTACTTTAAGAAACAAGTCACATATGAGATAACTTCTATTGAGTTAGTTATGCAGAAATTATTGTATGTATGTGTGTAGTAGAGTGGAACATACACTTAAATGTCCAAATGTACTTGCTCATGCACACATGGGGGATCAGAGCAGGATGTTGGGTGTTTATTTCCTTTTTATGAGTCTGTGGCTGAATTTAGTACTCATCTATTTGGCCGAGCTGTCAGGTCAGTGAGGTTTTGGATTCCCCTGTCTCACTCAGCCTCCCAGTGCTGGGGATACAGGCATGCATCACTGTGCCTGGTTTTTCATGTAAGCATTAGAGATTTGAAAGAAGATTATTAGATTTTCAGGGCAAGCACTGATTGTGACTAAAATATCTCTCCAGACCCCCAAAAAGTGCATTCAAAATATAACTTCTGTGTATATAACAGTTAACAACAATAAATGACATAGAAAGCTTGATGTGTTCATTGTCTTAAAAGATCAAGGTGATCTCCTGTAATTATCTTTGGCTGAATGTCCTGAGTCAGCTCTTGGAGAGGAACTAGAAGGCTGAGCTCTTCTGATCAGATAACATCAGGCCAGTGCTGTTACTGGATAGAAAATCATCTAGCTGGAATGATAGCTAGAAATCAAGTTTCTCTGAATAACAAAGCAGAGAAAGAGAGACACTCATCCATTGCTGGTGGAAATGCAAATTTGTACAACCACTTTGGAAATCAGTATGGTGGTTTCTCAGAAAATTGGGAATCAACCTATCTCAGGATATAGCAATGTTACTCTTGGGAAGATACCCAAAAGATGCTCAATCATACTACAAAGACATTTGTTCAACTATGTTCATAGCAGGATTATTTGTAAGAGTCAAAACCTGGAGACAACCTAGATACTCCTCAACAGAAGAATGGATAAAGAAAATGTGGCACATTTACAAATTAGAGTACTACTCGGTGGTAAAAGCAATGACATCTTGAATTTTGCATGTGAATGGATGGAACTAGAAAACACTACCCTGAGTGAGGTAACCCAGACTTCAAAAGATGAATATGGTATGAACTCGCTCATAAGTGATACTAGCCATAAACAAAGGATATTGAGCCTATAGTCCACGATCCTAGAGAAACTAAGTAACAAGGTGAGCCCTAAAGAAACATATATAGATTCACCTAGAAAGTTGAAATAGACAAAATCACCTGGCAAAATTGGGAATATAGAGGTGAGGGGAAAAGGGAGGGTGGAAGGGGAAGAGGAAGGGAAAGGTTAAGGAGAACTTGAGGGAACGGGATAGTTGAAATCGAGGAAGGACAGAGATGAGAGCAAGGAAAGATATCTTGGTTGAGGGAGCCATTGTGGGGTAAACAAGAAACCTGGCACTAGAGAAATTCCCAGAAACCCACAAAGATACCCCAACTAAGACCCTAAGCAATAGAGGAGAGGGTTCCAGAACTGGCCTTGCCCTGTAGTCAGACTGATGTGTATCTTAAATATCACCGTAGAACATTCATCCAGTAACTGATGGAGACAGAGGCAGAGACCCACATCAGAGCACTGAACTTTGTTCCCAAAGTCCAGCTGAAGAGTGGGAGGAGAGAGAATATGAGTAAAGAGGTCAAGACCATAAGGGGTACACCCATTGAAACAGTCCACCTGAGCTAATGGGAGCTCACCAACACCAGACAGACTGTAAAGTAACAAGCATAAGACCAAACTAGTCCCCCTGAATGTGGTTGACAGTTGCATGGCTGGGGCAGTCTAAGGGGCCACTGGCAGTAGCACCAGGATTTTCCCCTACTGCTTGTACTGGCTTTTTCGAAACCTATTCTTTTTGGATGGATACCTTGCTCAGCCTAGATGTAGTAGGGAGGGCCTTGGACCTTC
>LOJH01013553.1:0-12846 GCA_001685095.1 Ellobius talpinus
ATTAACCAATGAAAGTAACACATAGACAGATGACCCTCCTCCATCACTTTATTACTTTACTGCAGTCCTTATAGCAGATTGACAATAATGTTCACCATAAAACAAGTGAAAATTTATTATCTTCACAGCTCTGGAGATCAGAAGACAGAAATGGGTCTAAATAAATTATATAAAGTTCTAGAAGGGATACAGTTTTGAATCTTCAGGGAAAGCATTCTTGTTTCTCCCAGTTTCAAGAGCACAACCACATTCCTTAACTCTAAGACTATTTTTTCATCCCCCAAGCTAACAATATTGTTCAGTGTTTCCTATGTTGCCATTTTTCTGGTCTACTTTCTTCCGTCTCTATTTTCCACTTCTAAGGACTAGTATTATTCCACTAAGCCCACATGGATAGCACAGGATCACTTTTTCTTCTCAAGATTATCAGCAACTTTAACTGAAGTACCAACCTTACTGTCCCTTGCTATGCAATCAAAACATTCACTCTCAGGTATTAGGATGGAGAGATCTTTGTAAAGATATCATTCTACATATAGCACCACACTACCTGGATAGCTATGAAATTCTCACCACACAGAAGGAAATTTTTATTAAGTAATTTTAATACAATCTTCTTTCATTTTACATCGTTATTGCGGTTCCCACTCCCTCCCCTCCTCCAGCTCCAACCTTCCCTCCAACCCACTACTCCCCTCATCCACTCCCTAAAAAGGGTAAGGCTACCTGTGTGAAGTCCAAAAAGTCTGACACTTCACTTCGAGGCAAGACCAAGGCCTTCCCCTGTATATCTATGCTTAGCAAGGTATCCCTCCGAAAAGATGCTATCCCTTCTAGATGCTAGTTCAATAACTAGAGATAAATCCTGATCCCATTGCCAGTAGCCCCACAGACTTCCCAAGGCTCACGTTTTCCTCATATTCAGTGGGCGTAGTTTGGTTCTATGAAGGTTCCCATGTTATCAGTTCAGAGTCAATGTGGTCTCACTAACTCAGGTCAGTTGTTTCTGTGGGTATCAACATTATGGTCTTCACCCCTTTGTTCATATTATTGTTCCTCCCTCTCTTGGGCTGGTCTCTGGTAGCTCAACATAGTGCTTTCCTGCAGATTTCTGCATATGCTTCCATCAGTTACTGGTTGAAGGTTCTATGATGACAATTAAGGTAGTAATGAATCTGATTATAGGAGATAGCTAGTTTAAGAGTCTTCTCCACTGTTGCTCCAGATCTTTGTGGAGATATCATTTTGCATATAGCACCACACTACCTGGATAGTTATGAAATTCATACCACACAGAAGGAATTTTTAAGTTGTTAAATTATAAACATAAGGTTATGTATTTGCAGTAGCAGGTTCTCCTCTGGAGTCCATGACCTAATTAAGAATAGGTATATATAGCTAGGCTTATAGTACCAGGAATAAATGTCTTGCAACTGATAGACCCTTAAGTACAATTACATGACTGTTGCTTACTCCTAACTTATAAGCTCCACTATTGTACCCATGATTATATCTTTTCATACTGGTAGTAGTTGTGGTTAGTAGGACTACACATCTTGGAAAGACTTATAATTATTCTCCTTTTCTATTTTGGAAGCTGGCTTAGATACTATGAGAGCTTGTTCTCAGAGAAGAAAATTCTAAGATGAGCAAAACTTCATTAAAAAAATTACTAATGCAATTTTATAACTGATTTTATGAAAATTGAATCATTGTTTTCTTTCATAATTACTGCAAAAATATAGGTCATTCCAGGTGACTAAAACCCAAGATGGAAACAGTAACAGAGGTGAGATCAGTCATGACTTTCTGAGAAAGAGAGATTATCCAGTAGCACAGGTGAAGGTATAACTTTCTACCACACAGTGGTAGTTTGATGTTTAAGTTTGTAAAAGAGTAAACAACTTGAACCAGGAGATGCCCTTTTGAAGAACATTTCACTGAAATACAGAGAATATCATTATAATATGTTTGTGATACATTATTATTTATTTTTATTATTACCACATCCACATACGTATAACAAAATTGGATCTAATATTATGTATATGTACAATGTAATCAGTCTAGTTCATTAAATCATAAGCTTTTTGGGACAAAGGATGACATTTAATTTTATGAAGCTTAACAATGAAATCAATGTACTAAGGAAAGAAAATTGACTTTAATAGATGAGTCAGTTTGCCTTAATAATGTTTCAGTTGAAAATTATAAAAACAATGTATTCTGAAGGAAATGTATATCTTTAAAATCTTTTTCTCTAATAACTTTTCAACAAATACCTGCAACATTAGAAGGGACTAGAGAACCATATTCTTATCATTGCCTTTAATTTGGCTTCATAATACACTGCTTTCTTTTGGACTCTTTTTTCCTGTTTTCCCTGTGCTGATGTAGGTTTGAATGTAGATGTGAAAACCTCAAAAACTGCACTCAGCCCTACTGGATTAGTTCTAGATAAGACAGAAATATGGGCAAAATAATGAATATCCAATATTAATATTTGGCACTGGTTGGAAATATGAATAATAAATAGAACAATAAAAAGTAGAAAAAGAACATTAAACCACAGCTAATGCCTCAGGGGTTTTTATTATTTCAAATTGAGTATTAAATTAATATATGTGGCACCTCTACTTAGTGCATATAAATATAAAATTACAAAAACAGTGACACACATTAATCATAAGTTAAAATAGACATCTATTTTCCAGTTTAAAATACAGTGTGATATAATACTTTTGTACTGTATCTATATCACATTACAAATTATTTTTGTAACTCAGCTATATATAATTTTGTGAAAAATAAAGCTATCAATTAGATAATAAAATTTTTTACCAATTCTGCCTCAAACAACTAGATTTGATAACTCTTAGAATCTCATAGTCAACTATTAAAATACAGATACTTAAACTGACTTTTTAAAGACTTAGTTTCTTAAATAGATAAAATGCTGACAATCAGCTGAAAGGAAAGCTCTCTCTCTATATATATATATGTATGTATACATACACACACACGATATAGAGTATCATATCGCATCTGCTCCTCAAATTTTGGGTTTAAAATACCTTGCTGAATTTCTTTCCTAACCCACTACTACCAAAAAAGTGTTCTAATTAATCTCTTTAAAACTCAATTTTTTTGTTTTTTTCGAGACAAGGTTTCTCTGTAGGTTTGGTGCCTGTCCTGGAGCTAGCTCTTGTAGACCAGGCTAGCTTCGAACTCACAGAGATCCTTCTGCCTCTGCCTCCTGAGTGCTGGGATTAAAGGCATGCATCACCACTTACCAGCTTCTCAAAATCTCTTACGTTTTATAAATAAAGTTGGAGTGATATAAAATGAAGATGTTGGCAAAGATGAGAAAAGATAATAAATATAAAGTCCCTAATAATATGTCTTCCACTCGATGTTTAAGAAATGGAAATACTCTGTGTTTCTGGGATTATATAACAAAATAAGTTCAGTTCAATACTTTACCGCACTGAGAAAACCCACCAATAACTCCTCCAACATCTGTACCTACATTCTGTTCATCTGTATACTTCTGGTGTCACATTCCTAGGCTTGGGCTGGGTTGACCATTCCTGGTATCTTGTTTGAATGACTCTCAGTGCTACTGTGTCCCCCTAGCTAGGTCTGTAAATTAGCCTTCCTCTATTGCCTAACAATTTCCCTTCATGTGACTTAAGCTTCCCCCAATATGTCTGAAGAGAGAGAATCTCAATGCATAATTAAGAAACTAAAGGACTCTTAAGGCATTTTCCCTGAGGTTTATGAGCTAGTTACCTTCATATTCAATTCATTAAAGTCTTAACATCAGGGCAGCTTAAGACTGTAAGGAATAATTTATATTTCTAATGGAGGGGTGTGGTAATTATACCTCTTTTAACATAGCTTAATACACCCTTTGATCACAAATTATTTAAATCCTTCTCAGAAACAGAAATAAACATAGCCTATGTCATTGATAGGTCTGGTATTCTGTCTCCCAGCTCTTAAGGCTGAAAGGCAAATGAGTTTAGCAGGGCATTACTTCCACTCAAACCCAAAGAAGAATACCATGTTTTGCCCTTTCCAAAGACTGGACTTTACAGGAATCTTCAGTACTTTTTATTGTATAGAAGCATCTGTCTTTTTCCTCACATAGCTATCATTTTAATACATGTTCATTGTCTTAAAGACAACCTAATTCTCCTCTTAATATGTCTGTAATGATCTTATTTTTAAGTAGAGCCATACCTGAGGTCTTACTGGCTAAGTACTCAATGTATATTATAGAAAATCCATAATTCATCCTCAAAATTATGTCTTCCCTGGTCCTGTCTGAGTCTGATTCCATTCCTTTATTGGATATAGGCTCTATATTGAAGGTAATGTGTATCAGTGCTGAATTCTTCAGTTCACTTTAAATCTTTATGTGCCATTCTCTAAATGTGTTTCTTTTTTTTAAAGACAGTTCTAACTTCAGGACAGTATTCTATTGGTAATCTTGCCTAATGTCCTCAGGAATAATTGTAGAATATTCTTCTGATACTGTATCCTGGGATGAGGAAGACACAGGCTATAATATCATGTTTTGTTCCAAAATACTTACTTCCAATCAACATTTTAGCTCAGTGATTCATATGAGTCAAGGGTTTAAGCTCTTAACATATTTCTTTATTCTACTTTATTTCATCTGTAATATATATAGAATATTTACAGAGAAGACCTTGTTCAGCTAAGAAATCTCTTTCTTATTCAGGGCACTCACTGTTTTGCCATTAAGCAAAACTTCCACTATCTCTGCTACACACAGATAGGTAATAAATTAAATTAAAACAAGTTGTGGACATAAACGTTTTCTCTTGCCGAATTCAGATGCAGTAGTAACCAGTCACCAGCAAATCTATATTTTTATAACAGAAGAAACAGTGCACAGGGAGCAAATAGAGTTAGGGTCATACAACAGACATGGCAGTTAAAGTAAGAGAAAATGAGAGACACTGGTTCACATCAATTATGACACCTGACTTGGCATTTCTAACATATTCCTCCTGCTTTGAGGCAGGAAATGTCCCTGAACTAGGGCCAGTTTTTTCACTGATGGTGTTTTCCTTGGATTCTTCATTTAAAATTCTGAATCATGCTTAAAATAAGTTTCTCAGCATTCTTTCATATTTTTTATCTGAAACTTTCACCAAGATTGATACCTTTAAATTTGTATGAATTTTATATTCATAGTATCAGGTACACTCTACTTGCTGAACTCAATTCTACAGAAGTTTCTCTTGATTCAGTTTTCTCTTCATTTTTAGCTGAGTCACAGTGTTGTGAGACGACATGCTTAAGTGACTCAAAAGCCTTTTTTGCTTTATGGAAAGTCTATGAGTCTGTGCATAGAGATTACCAAAATCTTTTTATCTATCATCTAACTATCATAACTATCTTATCTATCTATGTATCTATCTATGTATCTATCTATGTATCTATCATCTATCTATCTATCTATCTATCTATTATTTTTGTTGTTTTTATTGAGCTATATATTTCTCTTCACTCCCCTCCCTTCTTACCCATCCCAGCATACAGAACTTACTCACTTTGATCTTAATTTTGTTTTGCTGTTGACTCACATAACTGTAGATTACACCTTATATTTCAGGAATTATTTGATGAAAATTGATACAGTCCTGAGATTCTACCCCAGAATATTGCTAGTTTCTTTATATTTTTGTTAATACTACATAGGTCTTTCTGTTTCTTATAAGATGACAAAATAATCCAGTTGGGTTTTCTAATATTCTGCCTCAAAACTGATCTAATCTTATTAAAATACATTTTTCAATCATCCAGACAGTCACGTGGAACTTCTTTCATTCAGTGTATAACTGTTTCACTATGTACAGAGGATAGGAATATGAAGTAATTATATATCTAACATTTTATAAAATTTTGAGATGAGAACATGATTAGATTTCTACGAACCTAAGTGCCAACTTAGAGAATAAAAGCATCTTAGGAAAGGTTATTCTCCATTCCTATAGATTGATCATGAAATCTAGGGAAATATTATGTAAATTACCTCAGACATTTTAAAGGTTTGGTTGTATTGAATAAAGAAGGTACTTAGTAATATTTTTCTAAAATCGGAAATAAAAATTCCATAAGCACATAATAATGTAAATAGTTAATTTCTGTTTTAATTCCTAGAGATTTAAAAGTACTGTCTCAAAAGTGTATACAAGATAGCACAATATTCTTTCATCATAAAACTATAGGAAGATGATATTTGACATGAGAAGTTTGCATACCTACTTCTAGGAACTTTTCCTTGCAAGTTATGAGATAGTCATTATTAATTTTAACTATGCTTACTGGTGATAAAGCTAAGCCACCATTGCCATGGTTTCCTTTTTCATACTGTGACAAATGTTCTGTGAAAAAAACAACTTGGGGAGAAAAGATTTATTTCAACTTTCAATTAGATGTTAGTCAACTGGAGAGATGTTATAAACAGCAGCTGAAAACACCTAAACATATTATATCCACAGTACAGTGCAGAGAGAAATGAACCCATGTACACATGCCCACTTGTTTGCTTGCTGAGTTTTCCACTTTCATGTAATTAAGAACAGTTGCCTAGGAAATGGTGCCACCCACCAAGACTGCTAGATTTTCCTGCTTCAGTTGACATAATTAAGACAATTCCCCACAGACATGCCTATGCTTGCCTACCAACCAAACATAGACACCACAGTTTGTTTAATTTCCCTGGTGATTCTAAATAATGTCTAATTGACAATTAAAGCTACCCATCAAAACAAGAAATTTAAGGCATATTAAAAGCTACTCAGATATTAAATGGTAAAACCAAGATTTCAGCACAAATATTTAAGTACACAGCTCATAACTATAACAAATATACTTAGTAAAATGTATGTGACAGTAAGCATTTTGAAACTTTCTTTTGAACTTTATGACTGTCGTAGTTTGAATGTAACTGACTCTGACAAGCTCATAAGAGTAGCTGGAATTTCTTTGTACCATCAATCAGCTCACAAAGAAAGACAAGGAAACTTATTATTAATTAATTTTGAATGCTAGGCCTTAACTTAGGCTTGTCCTACTAGCTACTTTAACTTAATTCAACAGGTTCATTTATGTTTTACCTTTAAGCTTTTGACCTTTCTTTCATTCTGTATGCCCTTCTTTCCTGTTTCTTCCTTGTCTGTCTGTTTGGCCCTTGAAGACTCTTCTTTCTTCCCCTGCAGAGGTAGGGGCATGGGCAAGCCCCTTGACTGTTGGATTCAGTTCACCACTCATGCTTTATATAACCAATGATAATAAAACATATTCACAGCATACAGAGGAAATTCCACATTATTTCCCAGCTTAACTCCCTCCTCCTCCTAACTCTCCCTGCCTGGAAGTCCTACCTATAACTTTTTCCTTGCTATTGTCTTTTCATCTTTCTAGTAGGCCAATCAGGTGCCATGGTAGGCAAGGTAAAACAGCAACCCATCTTTACATAATTAAACAAATGCAACACATCTTTGCACTGTTAAACAAATAATCCGCAACATATAGGGAGGGCCAATATTAGAAAATGTGGCTTTGTGGAATAGGTATGGCCTTGTTGGAAGAAGTGTGTCACTGTGGAAATGGGCTTTGAGGTCTCATATATACTTAAGCAAAGCCCAGTATCTCAGTTCATTTCCTGTTGCCTGTGGAT
The DNA here is from genome assembly GCA_001685095.1 of Ellobius talpinus. Classification (NCBI taxonomy): domain Eukaryota; kingdom Metazoa; phylum Chordata; class Mammalia; order Rodentia; family Cricetidae; genus Ellobius; species Ellobius talpinus. Next base: position 7,721 of record LOJH01013553.1, read on the forward strand.
CAATATGTATTAATTCTTGCCTCCTTCTCAAGCACCATATATGACTGCATTCTACCATGTTTGTCATGATGATAATGAATTAAAACTGAAACCATAAGCCACCAAATTAAATATTTTTCTTTATAAGAGCTGCTGTGGATTTGATTTCTTTCCATAGCAGTAGAAACCCTAAGTAGGAAAATGACTATAGGAACTATAGAAAGAAAACACCAGTGTCTCCTACATTGTGTATTTCCCATGCCTGTGCTTCGACAAAAAAATAAATGTGACATGTCTTTTCTGCTAGCTTCATGCAGCATAAACATGGGAGCATGCATTATCACTAAGAAAAAGCGGCTTGTGAAATTTGTCCCCAATATTGACTCTAGGAGGAAACTATGTTGTTTTTGGGTTATGAATAACTTTTGAGCTGTTCATCTAGTAGTCATCATGTAATGAACTATATGCCACAAGAAACGAAAGGAAGTTGCTGCCAGGCCCTTATTGTTGAGTTTCCTAGAACCCCACCTTTCTGACAATATGATTTACCATAGTAGTGTTGGAGGAATATTTTTTCACTCCTGTGCTACCACTTCCATTGGATAAAAGGACACATGTGAACAGCATATCTACAGTAGTCACCACGTTTTCCTGATTATCAGAGTTTCTCCACCCTTCATGACACCTGGGATGAATGAAGAGTGGGTTACTTTAATTCTGCCTCAGTGCACATGGTATGCAAAGCTATTTAGTAATAATAGAAGCTGTGGGCACTGTGATGCAAAGACAAAACCAATGTCATCCTTGCATATGTAACCAATACCACAAAAATGTCCAAGAAAGACAATTCACTAACAATAACTTTTCAAAAGTTATTTAGATGTTGGGTAGACCAAAACTCAAATCTGAATGTAGAATTACAATAAATATGAAAAAGAGTAAGTTAATGGAAAAAAGAAGATAGCAAAATAAATTAAATATTTAAAAAGGAAAAAAACAAGTAAAAGACTGTACACTAAAAATCAAATAATAAGTATAAGGTTTCAAGAATAAAGAAAATATATCATTGTGGTCCAAGAATACCTGGGGTTTGAAGTTAAGACAAAATTTATACAGATAAAATATTTTACTTGCCTTCAAAATTACTTGAAATTTGCATGGTATACAAAGGCATAACTTTTAAATAAAATTATATGAAAACAGATGCTAATCATTCTATTTCAAGGGCAAAATAATAGAAATAATCAAATATTATTGAATATATATCTAAAATAAGTAACATAACAGTTTTAAATAAAGCCTTCCAAATGAAGAACATTTCAGGAATAATTATAATATATTTTACAAACTTTTGAAAGAATGTTGTAAAATTGAAATTTCATTAACTATATAAATTTTAAAATAGACTAAAAACATCATTTGTATGTAATTTTATTTGTATTTTATTTATTATATTGTTATTAAATTTTATTAAAATTCACTCTTACTTATGGATTTTTCTTCTTATATATACTAATTCACTGATTGTTATAAAGCAATATTTTCATATACATCCTTTAAAATGAAATGTTTCTTATCTGTAATAGTGTGTATGAACTTAAAAATGTGAGCACCATAAAGATGATATGAAGCATGGATAGGTAGGAGAAAAAATCACAACAGAGAGTTGTCAAGAGACTATGTCACTTAAAAATGTATGAACTATGATAAAGCATGGTAAGGTAATGGGGAAGAAACAGAAAATTTCTTAAAGTCATGGTATTAAACAGTATTTCACCACATATGTGCATTTTCCATAGAACAAGCACTTAGCTCTAATGAATTCTAAGTATGATCTGTGAGTTTCTTTAAAGGTGCAAAGGTAAACAGCATCATTCTTTTGGGCAAGATGTTGGGCTATCTCATTTCAGGCATCCAAGAATGACAACTCCAAGGTTATTATGGATTAAGGTTCATTATTTTCTACAAAATAGTAATACTCAAATGCAAATACTTATGCAATACTAGGGTTATATTACCATAATTCTCTATGCATTAGGGGAAAAAGTGAATAAAACAGATCTCTGACAGACATAGGAACTACAAAATAGAGAATAGATAATTACAGGAAAACTGCAAGCCAAATCAAGAACAACTGGGGAGGTGAAAAATAGTGTTTTTAGCCATCTGCATCTACATGCAGTTAATAAGAAAACAGGATGATCTGGAACACATTAAAAAGAGAAAATACTAGCAAGTCTTTAATACTCAGAAAACTCAGCTTTAAGCATTTTTAAAAGACAAAGCAAAAATGCATCTAAGATTTCAAACTCAAATGTACATTTTTACATGAGCTCATGCTTGTTGTCTTGTTATCTTTTAAAGAATAAGATCTTACATTTCAAAATCCACAGAAACCCAGCTACAGAAAGATATAGGAATAAATTTTTAACTAATACCATATAATAGACAGTCTATACTCCAAATATCTTCTTAGTCTTTACATTAATAATTATATAATCATTATTGTATTGTTGTTCTGAAGTGGATTATTTTTCTGAAACAGGTTAATATGTGATCAAAATTATGAAAAAGACAATAGTCTCATGATATTTGAAATCTATAAATAAGAATACCTGTCAGATTCAAAAAATTTTCATGCTCTGTGTGGTGTGTGTGTAAAATCTACATAGGTGTATTACAATTAATGCTGACTTGGAGACAGCACCAAGCACAGAACTAAACATATCTAAAGCATATGCTCTTAAATTCATTAGAGAATAGTCTCTTGGAAACGTCACTTATTCCAAAGTAAAAAAAGAAAATGCATTCGAACTGTGTATGTGGCATATTTTTGTAACACTGGGACTTGGAAGGTGAGTTTGGAGGATTGGGTTGAAAGACAGCTGTAGCTTAAAGCATTACTGAAATTTCTAGTAAAATTTTGTAGCAAAACAGTAATAAAGATTTTAAGAATATTTTTAAGTATACTGAAGTCAAAATAATAAAGCTCTGCTTGGCACAAGGGGAGCATATTAAGCATTACTATAGTAGCAATCTGTTAAAAGATATGAAATATATTCAATATGTCTGCTTATTAGGATATGAAATCTCTTGTAACCTTGAAGAATTAGAACCCATATATTTATAACACAAGGATACAAAGAAAAATGTTTGAAAACATTTGTCAACATTTCTGCCAAAACTGCTATTAGGTAATCCAAAAGACTATGTAAAAGATAATAAATGTTTCTTTGTAAACTATCTAATGAAATAAATGAAAAAAACAAATTTGATGTATCATGATTTGATAGCACTTACTAAGTTGATATGTCATATCAATGAAACTCAATAATTTCTGCAATACTCTATAAAAGGAAATATTAGATATTAGGTCAGCATAGTCTTCCAGTAGCTGTTTTCTCAGTGACAAGACTGGAAACGACCAGCTAGGTCCTCTGGAAAACTGCAGAATTTAGCATGTGGGTAGAAAAAGGTCAAGCTGGTCAGCTAAAGGCTGTCACACAAAGAGGAAGAGACCTAGTCAGTAATCCTCATCAACTCAGACCTTGATACCCGGTATGTTCGAGATCGACAGAAACACCTGGGTTAAAGTCCAGAATCTGATAATGTCCCAGTACCTCCGTGTCCTAAGCACAGGGCAGATGATGTTTCTCTCTTAAAGTCAAAATCGGGGAGGGGAGCTGATAGAAATGAACAAGAAAGACACTTCCTCATATGAAAAAGAGTCACCACAATAGGGACCAGGAATGTGAGAACACTAAACACGGTCAGGGGAACTGGCTTGTTCATGTATGAGCTCATTCAATTCAGGTGGGATGTCATTGCATTTGCACAAACACATTGGACAGTAAAACAAGAACTTGTAGTAAATGGGTACAAGATTATGAACTTAGGTGGAAAGGGAAAACACACAGCAGGTATAACTTTATCATTATCCAGGTAGCCCAAAAACACATGCTTGGGTACAGACTTGTAAATGACTGAATTATATCAGCCAGATTTCAGACAATGACAAATTCATAATTATCACACAGGGGAAAACAGAGAAACAGAAGTAGTTATTTCAATAAAATATGAAGGTATTTTGCAAAATTGAAGCCTAAAGACTTTTGGAACCTGATGTACTCTTCTTCCCCTGAAGTAGCTAAATCAACACAAAGCAATAGTTTTAAGACATTAGTGATGGAAGTAGTGGCACCAATAAAGATTATATTGTCTGAAAGATACATTCTTAAAAATTCTATGAAAAAATTAGGAACAATTTCTTGTTTTCTTTTTTTTAACATTTGAAGTAAATTTATTAATGAAGCCACAGGAGTGAACTGGGCTTCGTGAGAGGCTTTTTGGTGCATTTCTGGTACCTTTTAATCTTCAGAGGATTGTTCTTAACCAGCAGCCTAACATCTTACTACTCCCATCCCTAACTGCTACAGGCCACACTAAGGGATGATGTCTTAACCATACCAGTACCCAAATAAGAACACATACAGAGTTTACAGGAGTCTAAGAGAAAGCACCTGCCTGATGACTTGTATTTGTTTTGGCATTTACAGGGAACAGAGACTGATGTAAAATAAAGATACAAATTTCTTGAACAAAAAAATTACCCAATTTACAAAAAAAGCCAAGTAGTTCATTGACATTTAAAGAAAATAAATTTGTAGCTAAAACTCTTGTATGAAGATAAGTCCAGACCTAAACAATTTTGATGAAGAATTTTATTAAACATTCATGAAAAAGCAATATAACTTTAATAAATCTCCAGAAAACTGAAGGATAGTAAATATTTTTAATTAATTCTGTGAGATTAGAATTTTGTCAAGACAAAAAAAGTAAATTGCTAGAAAATTATAAGCATAGAAGGGACAATGTCTGTAAACAAATCAAAGAACTGGCAAATAGAAACCCCTAAAATTAAACAACTTTTACATAGCAAGTCAAACCATGGAGTGAAGAAATGATGGGAGAAGAGTTTATTTTGTGCTGTCCATCAGACAAGGTATTACAATCTTGAATATATCAAAACAACTTTGAGATACTATCTTACACATGTCAGAATGTCTAAAATCAAAAACACTAATGATAGCTTGTGCTGGAGAGGATGTAGAGTAAGGGGAACACTCATCCATTGCTGGTAGGAATGC
>LOJH01013553.1:13202-24745 GCA_001685095.1 Ellobius talpinus
AGCCAGAAACTGGAAACAACCTAGATGCCCCTCAATGGAAGAATGGATTAAAAAGTGTGGTACATCTGCACATTAGGGTACTACTTAGAGATAATAAACAATGACACCTTGACTTTGAATGCAAATGCATGGAATTAGAGTCACTATCCTGAGTGAGATAACCAAGACCCAAAAGTATGAATATGGTATGTACTCACTCATTAGTGGATACTAGCCATAAACAAAGGACATTGAGTCTATAGTTCATGATCCTAGAGAAGCTAATTAATAAGGTAAATCCAGAGATAAAACATATATAGATCCACCTAGAAATTGGAAGCGGACAAGATCATCTGAAAAAAATTGGGAGCATGGGGTGGGGGTAGAAAAAAGGGGAGAAGGGGAAAAGAGGAGAGTTGGGGAGAATATGAGGGAGTGGGATTGTTGAGATGGAGGAAAGACAGATATGAGAGCAATGAAAGAGATATCTTTATTGAGGGAGTCATTTGTGGGTTAGCAACAAACCTGGCTCTAGAAAAATTCCCAGGAATCCACAAGGATAACCCCAGGTAAGACCCTAAGCAATAGAGGAGAGGGTGACTGAACTGGCCTTGTCTTGTAGTCAGGTTGATGATTATCTTAAATATCACCATAGAAACAACAGATGGGAACAAGCATAGATGCTCATTGGAGCACTGGCCTGAGCTTCCAAGGTCCAGTTGAAGAGTGGAATGAGGGAGAGTATGAGCAAAGACGTCAAGTACATGAGAGGTTTACCCACTGAGATAATGTGTGCGAGCTAATGGGGGGTCACCAACTCCAACTGGACTGGGAGTGAACTGACATGGGATCAAATTAGTCCCTCTGAATCTGTTTGGCATTTGGGGCAGACTGAAGTGCCAATGACAATAGCACTGGGATTTTTCTCTACTGCATGTGCTGGCTTTTTGGGAACCTATTCTTTTTGGATGTATACCTTGCTCAAGTGGGATGTAGTGGGGAGGGCCTTGGACTTTCCACAGGTCAGGGTGCCTTGCCCTCCCTTAAGATTGGAGGGGTTTGGGGGAGTATTTGTGGATGGAGTGGGAGGAGAGTGTGAGGAGGAGAGGAAGTTGGGGTTTTGGATTGGTATTTTTTAAGTAATAAAATAAAATAATAATAAAATAAAGGAAGAATTAATTGAAATTTAATGTGCAGTTCTTATTAAAGGCAATAATTAATATAGAAGAATTTAAAATTTATTTGCAACCTGTGGCTAGAATTTCTTCAACTTGATGAAGGAAAGTCATGAAAATAACTTCCTCTTGGGTCACACTTTATGGGGAAATGACAAATGTTTCAAGAAATGACAAGGACATCTTATCATTATACTTTTGCCTAATTTAATGGTCACAGCTTGATCTAGTCTAATAGAAGACAAGTATTGGAGTCATAACAAATTTTCTTAAAGACACAAAACATGAATAGCACTGCCAAACTTGTTCAGTTAGTTCATCCTTGTTTAGGCAGTCATATTGAGAAGACCATATGTGTGTAATTTCTAACTTGAAAAGAGAAAATCTCACAGAATTCTTTAAGTAACTATGGAATGCTGAGACTAGGAATAATATTCCCCAGGAAAGAGCCCCTTAAATGTTTATCCAATACCAGGTAGTCATCCCTAAAATCTTATATATACAAGAAACATACAGATTCAACTTATTTTATTTATATATTTATGAATATATCTCAAGACTTAAAAAAAACAGAAGGGAATCAGGGAAGAAAAGCAAGGGGAAATAATGTGATTATACTTTTATTTAAAAATAAAACTAAGTTAACTCAATAGATAAAATCACAAGATATGTAGGTCAATGGGGTAGAACAGACAAAATACCTAACTATATTGTTGTTTTTAAGAGTACAAAGTCAATTTAGTAGAAAAATGTAATCTTTTTTAATAAATATGGTAAGCATATTCTGATCTTCAAGCAAGTCATAAGAAAATAAAATGATGTTAACTTTCAAACTTCAATAGGAACAAATAAATAACTGCCTACATAAATGAGTATAAATGAACAAACCTTTTGCTAGATGTGACATGTATACAGAAACATATAAATGAGAGAGCATCATTAGCTACTAGAGAAATATGAATTAAGAGTACATTAATATGCTTCAACAAAAATATGAGAATGGAAAAAGTGGAGATATTGTCAACATAAAATATCAGCCCGGAGGGAGAGAAATTATAACAAATGTATTCCAGAGCCATAAGTACTACCATCATCTGGATATAATTTGGAAGTTTATTAAGAAGCAAAATATATTACTAGATGTGATCTAGTCTTTCTACTTCTTGGTATATGTTGCAGCAAATGAAAACATACTCCCATTAAACTTTTGTATATGAGTGTCAATAGTAACCATATTTGTAGCAGCCTCAACCTGGAAACAAATGCCTAATAATACATAACTGGATAATCAAAACAAGAGGTAGCATATGAAATAATACATTTCCATAGTCACAAAATTTAAGTGGCAGAGGTGAAGGTGTGAGTGGAATATTATTCTTACTTCTGTGCAACACCATCATCCAGTTTCTATGATGTGTGAAGGGATTTGGCAAGAAAGATCATTCAGAACTTTGACACATTTGGACAATATGAACATAACCAGGGAATGCAGATTTCCCCAACTTGTAACTTTTATTTACATATAAATTTATGGTATTGACATGATCTGTGACAGGAGCAGGTACATGTTTGTATTAATGCACACATGAGTGTATATGTGTACATTGTTTTTGTTAGTACACCTGTCTATGCAGATGTACATGCAAATTTGTATAATTTTATCTGTATTTGCTTTTTGATACAAGTTATAACCTTAGTCCATATTCCATCAGATAGGCTCCTCTGGCTGGTCAGCATCTGCAAGGATGACCCTGTGTTCACCTTCCCAGTGTTATTCCCAGATGTCTAGGTTTGAAAGGATTTTCTTGTAACCTGAGTTTTGGAAACTCAGGTCTTTGAGCTTGTAAGACAGTCATCAATCCAGTTTCACTCTCTGAAAATATATATTTCTTTTTTGTTTTTAACAAAGAAAACAAACTCTCATTTTTCAATTTACATTGCAATCCTAGTTCCCACTCCCTCACAACCTCCCATTCCCTCCAACTTCCCCCACCCTACCCACCCATCCACTCCCCAATGAGGGCAAAGTAAATTGCTCCCAGGAATAACCAAGGCTCTCCTCACTCTATCCAGTCTGAGCAAGGTATCCATCCAAAGAGAATGGGTTCCAAAAAGCCAGTATAAGGAGCAGGGACAAATCCTGGCGCCACTGTCAGTGGTCCTGCAGTCTTCTCCCAGGCATACAACTGTTACACACATTTACAGTGTCTAGCTTGGTCATATGCTGGTTCCTTCCCTGTCTAGCCAGAGTTGGTGAGTTCCCACTAGCTCAGGTAAACTGTTTCAGGCTGTGTTCCCATCATGGTTTGACCTCTTTGCTAATATTCTCACTCCTGCCACTCTTCAATTGGACTTGGGAGATCAGCCTAGTGCTCCACTGCTGGTTTCTGCCTCTGTCTTTATCAGTTGCTGGATGAAGATTCTATGTTGACATTTAAGATAGTCAACAATCTGACTACAGGGCAGGGCCAATTCAGACACTGTCTCCACTATTGCTTAGGGTCTTATCTATGATCATTCTTGTGGATTCCTGGGAATTTCTCTAGTGTCAGGTTTCCTGCTAGCCCCATAATGGCTCCCTTAATCAAACTATCTCTTACCTTGCTCTCCATCTCTACCCTTCCCCCATCATGACAATACTGTTCCCTCAAGTTATCTTTCTCCTCCCCTTATCCTCTCCTCCTCTACTTCTTCTGGCCATTCTTTCCCACCCCCATGATCCCAATTCTGTCAGATCTTGTCTATTTCCCCTTCCCAGGGGGATCTATATATGTTTCTCTTAGCATTCACCTTGCTACTTAGATTCTCTAGGATCATGAACTATAGGCTCAATATCTTTTGCTTTACATCTAGTACCCACTTATGAGTGATAACATAGCATATTCATCTTTCTGGGGCTAGGTTACCACACTCAGGAAGATTTTTTTCTAGTTCCATCAATTTGGATGCAAATTTTAAGATGTCATTGTTTTTGGTTTACCACTGTGCAGTACCCAATTGTATAGCACATTTTCTTTATCTATTCTTCAGTTGAGGGGCATCTAGGTAGTTTCCAGATTCTGGCTTTTACAAATAGTACTGCTACTAAACTAGTTGAACAAATATCAATGAAGTATAATTGAGCATCCTTTGGGTATATGCTCAAGAATAGTATCGTTGGGTTCTGTGGTAAGTTGATTCCCAATTTTCTGAGATACTGCTATATTGATTTCTAGAGTGGTTGTACAAGTTTGCATTCCCACCAGCAATGGTGGAGTAATCTCCTCACTCTGCATCCTCTCCAACATAAGCTCACATTGGTGGTTTTTTTTATCACCATCATTCTGACTGGTGTAGAATGGCATCTCAGAGTTGTTTTGATTTGCATTTCCCTGATGGATAAGGATGATGAACATTTCCTTAAGTGTCTTTCAGTCATTTGAAATTGTTCTGTTGAGAATTCTCTGTTTAGATCTGTAACCCATTTTTAATTGAATTATTTAATGTTTTGATATATAATTTCTTGAATTTTTTATATATTTTTGAGATCAGTCACCTGTCTGATGTGGTGTTGGGGGAGATCTTATAATCTTCAGTAGGCTGTCTTTTTGTCTTATCGCTTGTGCTCTTTGCTTTACAGAAGGTTCTCAGTTTCAGGAGGTCCCATTTATTTATTGTTGCTCTCAGTGTCTGCACTACTGTGGTTATAATTAGGAAGTGGTCTCTTGTGTCTGTGCATTGAAGGCTACTCCCCAATTTCTCTTCTGAGAGTCAGTATGGTTGGTTTAATATTGAGGTCTTTAATCCATGTGGACTTGAGTGTTTTGCATGGGAATAAATATGAATCTATTTTCATTCTTTTAGATATTGACATCCAGTTATGCCAGCAGCATTTGTTGAATTTTAGCTTCCTTGTTAAAAATCAGGTGTTTGTAAATATGTGAATTAATATCTGGGCCTTTAGCTCAAATCTGTTGGACAACTTGTCTCTTTATGACAATGCCAAGATGTTTTCATTACTGTAGCTCTATAATAGAGCTTGATGTCAGGAATCATGTTGCCTCTGGAAGTTCCTTTATTGTACAGAATTATTTTGACTATGTGGGATTTTTTGTTTTTCCATATGAAAGTGATTATTGTTCTTTCAAGGACTGTGAAAAATTTTGTGGGGATTTTTATTTTACCTATAGGTTGTTTTTGATAAGATTGCCATTTTTACTATTTTGATCCTAAGTATACAAGACCATGGGAGATTTTTCCATTTTCTGGTATCTTCTTGAATTTCTTACTTCAATGACTTAAAGTTCTTGTCAAACAATTATTTCACTTCTTTGGTTACTCTTACCTCAATATGTTCTATATTATTTGTGGCTATTGTGAAAGGTAATGCTTCTCTGATTTCTTTTGCAATTTCTTTATCACTTGTATACAGGAGGGCTACTGATTGTTTTTACATAATCTTATATTCTTCCACATGACTGAAGTTATTTGTCAGCTATAGGAGTTCCCTGGTAGAGTTTTTTGGGTCACCTCTCTATACTATTATATCATCTGTAAATAATCAATGTTTGACTTCTTCATTTCCAATTTGAATCCCCTTGATCTCTTTTTGTTGTTTTATTGTTCAAACCAGAACTTCAAAAACTATGTTGAATAGATATGAAAAGAGTGGATAGTATTGTCTTGTTCCTAACTTTAGTGGAATTGCATTGATTTTCTTTCCATTTAATTTGATGTTGGCTGTCAGCATGGTGTATATCACTTTTATTATGTTTAGTTACTTTTCTTGTGTCCCTGATCTCCCTGAGGCCTTTATCATGAAGGGGTGTTATATTTTGTCACATGCTTTTTCAGCATCTAATGAGATAATCATGTTTTTTTCTTTCAGTTTATTTATATGGTATATTTCATTTATAGATTTTTATATGTTGGATCATCTATGCCTCTCTGGGATAAAGCTGAAGACAACTTGACCATGGTAAATGATTTTTGATGTGTTCCTGGAAGTGGTTTGTCTGTACTTTATGAATATTTTTGTACTAATGTTCATGAGTGAGATTGGTCTGTAATTCTCTTTATTGCCTGAGTCTTTGTGTGGTTTCAGTATCAGGGTCAATATAGCTTCATAAAAAATGTTTAAGAATGTTCCTTCAGTTTCTATTATGTTGAACACTTTGAAGAGTATAGGTATTAGCTCATCTTTGAAGTTCTGGTCAAATTCTGCAATGAATCTCTCTAATCCTGGCCTTTTTTCTTTTGGTTGGGAGGCTTTTGATGACTGCTTCTATTTCCTTGCAATTTACAGGTCAATTTAAATTGTTAATCTGGTCTTCATTTTATTTTGGTATGTGGTACTTATCCAGAAAATTGTCCATTTTTTTACATTTTTCAATTTTGTGGATTACAGGTTTTTGTAGTATGATGTAATAATTCTCTTGATTCCCTTGGTGTCTGTTTTGTTCTCCTTTTTATAACTGATTTTGTTAATTTGAATATTATTTCTCTGTGTTTTGATTATTTTAGATAAGGGTTTGTCTATCTTGTTAATTTTCTCAGAGAACCAGCTCTTTGTTTCATTGATTCTTAGTATATTTTCATTGTTTCTATTTTATTGATTTCAACCCTTTATTTGATTATTTCCTGTCGCCCACTCTTCCTTGGTGAGTCTGCTTAATTTTATTCTAGAGTTCAGATGTGTTGTTAAGTCATTCGTGTGAGTTTTTTCCACTTTCTTTATGCAGCCACTTTTAGTGCTATGAACTTTCCTCTTAGCACTGCTTTAATAGTGTCCCATAGATATGGGTACATTGTGTCTTCATTTTTGTTGAATTCTAGGAAGTCTTTAATTTCTTTATTTCCTCCTTGATTCAGGAGTGGTTCAGTAGTTGATTGTTTAGTTTGCATGAGTTTGTAGGCTTTCTGGGGGTGGTATGGTTGTTAAGTTAGAGCTTTACTCCATGATGATCCGATAAGACACAGGTGGTTACTCCAATTTTTTTTGTATCTGTGGATGTGTTGTTTCAAATTTTAAGTTTACATCATAGCAATGTGACAAGTCTGGCACAGAGTGTTGTTCTAAACTTTTTGGATTGTTTGAGCTCTGTTTTGTTACTGAGTATGTAGTCAATTATAGAGAAGGTTCCATGAAGTGCTGGGAAGAATGTATACACTTTTGTGTTTGGATGAAATGTTCTGTAGATGTCTGTTACATCCATTTGAATCATGACATCTTTTAGCACTCTACTTTCTGTGATAGGTATCTGTCTGGTTGGCCTGTCCATTGGTAATATTGGGTTATTGAAGTCTCCTACTATTAGTGTGTGAGGTTTGATATGAATTTTAAGCATTAGTAATGTTTCTATTACATGTGTGTGTGCTCCTATATTCGGGGCATAGATGTTCAGGATAGAGACTTCAACTCAATGAATGAATATAAAGTGCCCTTTTCCATCTCTTCCAATTGATTTTAGTCTAAAGTCTATTTTTTTTAGAAATTAGAATACATACACCTGCTTGTATCTTGGGTCCATTTGATTGGAAAATATTTTCCCAATCCTTTACTCTGAGGTATTATCTGTTTTTGAGGTTGAGGTTTGTTTCTCATATGCAACAGAAGGATGGATACTGGTTTTGCATCCATTCTCTTAGCCTGTGTCTTTTTATAGGTGATTTGAGTCCTTTGATATTGAGATATTAATGAGCAGTGATTGTTAACATCTGTTATTTTTTAATGGTAGTGTTTGTGTGTTTCTCTTCTTTGGTGTTTGCTTGTTGGAGGTTCACTGTTGTCTGTGTTTTTCTGCATGCAATTAACTTCCTTTTGTTGGAGTTTTTCTTCTAGTACTTTCTATGGGGCTGGATTTGTGAACAGGTATTTTATAAATCTGGTTTTGTCATGGGATATATTTTTTTTCTCCATTGATGGTGATTGAAAGCTTTGCTGGGTATATTATTCTTGGCTTGCATCCATGGTCTCTTATTGTCTGCAGCACATCTTCCCAGGACCTTCTAGCTTTCATAGTTTTCATTGTGAAGTTGGGTGTAATTCTGATAGGTATGCCTTGATATGTTACTTGACATTTTTTCATTTGCAGCTATTAATATAGTTTCTTTATCCTGTATGTTTTGTGTTTTGATTACTATATGTTGAGGGGATATATTGCCAGTCTATTTCATGCTTCTTGTACCTACATAGGGTTATCCTTCTTTAGCTGAGGAATGTTTTCTTCTATGATGTTGTTTGATGTAGGATTTCCCTCTGCATGCTGTGATTACCATTAATGAATAAAAAACTTCTTTGGACATATAGCATGGCAGAACTTAGGTAGGCAAGGAAATCCAGGCTGAATGCTGGGAGAAAGGAAGGTGGAGTCAGATAGATTACATGGAGCTGCAGCTAGAGTAAGACAAGCTGAAATTTTGCCAATAAGTCACTGCCATGTACTGATACATAGATTAATAGAAATTGATTAAATTAATATATACGAGTTACCCAATAAGTAGCTAAATGGGCCAAGCAGTGATTTAATTAATACAGTTTCTGTGTGATTATTTCAGGTTTAAGCTAGCTGGGAAGCCAGGAAGAACAAATGGCCTCCTTCTAACAAATTGGTGTGCCAATGTGGTGGACTAAAACCATGGGAAATCTGAGAGAGCTTGAAAAGGAATTCTAGACCCCCAAAAAACAGAGAGTTGAACACAGTTTCTGGCTGTTTGCTGGTAGCATCCTATAGCTCCTTTAAGAGAAGTTTTCTTGATTTAGCTTTAGCATAAAAAAAAGCTGCATCATTTTGAAATGCAAGCTTTCTGGGCCTTTCTGCCACTGTGACCTCTAGCTCTATCGGGAGATAGAGCATTTGGATGGGGTTTGTGTGCAGACTGCTGCAGCTTGCTTAATGGCAGCATGCACTGGCTACGTGCCTGGAAATGGGGTTGTATGTATGGCTTTTGGAAGCACCTAGCAGCTCTGCCATATTGGAATGGGCATGGCAAGCAGGTAGTATTGTAGGTACCCTAGTAATGTTGCAGCTTAGAGTCTTAAGTGTTTAGCATGTTATGAAGCTGGTCAGAAAATAATTATAGATATGCAATAAAATCTAGATTTGAAAAAAAGACCTATAATGGGTCACACCCATGAATAAATGTGTGTAGGCTTGGGAGAGAGATGAAAAAGGATACAGAGAGTTAAAAATGTAAATGATTTGTAAAAAAATAAGTCTTTAAAGACAATCAGAGATTAAAAGGAGTAAAGAAAAATAAGCCACATAAAGTTGGACTATGCACAGAGAGTCTGGATTATATATATTATTGTGTTTTCTTTGAGTTTTTGACTGTGAATGAGCTACACACAGAGAGACATTTCATTGTATGGACTGCTAAGCTAAACAAGCACGTATATTATGAAGGTATCATGACTTCCAAATTTGGTTCTAAGGATATGTTGTTTTAGAAAAGAAGTTGTTCTTATTTCCACAAAGGACCAAAAACTGTGAATTGCTTCCAGACTGGTGTGGTTTGATAAAACAAGAACACCCTCCAAAGGCTGTCATGAACACCCATCAAAAACTTCTATTGCCCAATAAATAGCAGGAAGCAGTTTGGAGAAATGATACCCATGTTTCCAAATATTGTTTATAAATGTTTATTTATATTTAAAGGGGGATATGCTATAGAGATTTACATTGGTATGGGCCTTGGTTTATTGATGCAAATTTAATATCAATCTTCTTATATGTGTGTTTTTACTATTGATTAAGGTATTGTCATTGTGTAGTTTATTTAAAAATGCAATGTATAATTAAGAAATATAGGTTACTAGATAGTCATCTATAATAGTCAAGCTTGTAGTCATGATAGTTAGATTTTCTAGATGTACAGAGATATATTTCAGATAGATAGGTATTCTTCAAACCATTCAGAGATATTCAAAATATGGTATTTAACAGTTTTAAGAAATTAGGACTTTTCCTGACAATGAGGCATCACCAGTTAGTTCAAGAGGAAGATGGACATTGAAGAGGCTCCTTATGGAGATTACTTGCAATTTGGGCAAGAAACTGCTCTTGCCTGGACTTGCTTAACTGGCCATGCAGGACCCACAGAGAAATGACTGCTGAACTTGCCTAAAGGTGAGACGATCCTTCAGGGTTCCTGCTTCATGAAAAAGTCTGAAAGACATTCTGCAGGACACAGAAGAAAGTGACTGACAAACTGCCAATATCGGCAGATCTCTCTTTGAAATTCCCTGCTTCATGGAAATGTCTGCTGGGTACTATGGGACTGTAGGCGGAAGATGGATGCCCCAATGATGCAAAAGAACTTTGGGTGACTGTCCAGGCAAAGAGAAGTCTCTGTCAATTCTAGAGTTTTGGAAGTTGCTTACAATGTACTTTTTGTTAACTTAAATACTATTATATCCTTCTGCAGTTTTGATGGGTTGAAGAATGAATAATAACAATATAGTTTTCCTCAGTAATTATAAAAGATAAAATAGATATAACTGTAATTCTTGCTTGATACCTGTTCTGTATATACAATTTTACTATGTTAAAGATAAATCCTTCTTTTTTATTTAAAGAGAAAAAGGAAAGATATGTGGGATTTCCCTCTGTGTTCTGTGATTACCATTAATGAATAAAGAAACTGCTTTGGACCTGTAGTAGGGCAGAATTAAGGTAGACAGAGAAAGCTAGGCTGAATGCTGGGAGAAAGAAGGGTAGAGTCAGAGAGATGCCTTGGAGGCACAACCAAAGTCAGACATGCCAAAACTTTTCCAGTAATACACTGCCATGTAGCGATACACAGATTAATAGAAGTGGGTTAGATTCATATGTAAGAGTTAGCCAATAAGAATTTAGACCTTGTGGGCTAAGCAGTGATTTAATTAATACAGTTTCTGTGTGATTGTTTTGGGTTTAAGCTAGCCAGGTGGCTGGGAAGAACAAGTGGCCTCCCTCCTAAAATTGTATATTTTTTCTTTGACTTTGAGCTGGAATTCTTCTCCTTCTATCTGCATTATTCTTAGGTTTTGTCTTTTTATGATGACCAAGATTTCCTAGAAGTTTTATGTTAAGAATTTAATGGATTTAGCATTTTCTTTGACTGATGAATCTATTTCCTCTATATTTTCTTCAACATCTGAGATTTTCTCTTCCATCTCTGATATTCTATTGGTTATGCTTGCCTCTGTAGTTCTTGTTAATTTACTTGTATTTTCATTTCCATAATTCCCTCAGTACATGTTTTCTTTATTGTCTCTGTTCCGGTCTTCAAGCCTTGAAATGTTTAAAGTGTTTGCTTCATCTGTCAGTGTTTTTCCTGGTTTTCTTTAAGAAATGTATTGATATCTTCCAATTTTTTGGATGGAATGTTCTATAGATGTCTGTTAAGTCCATTTGATTCATTACCTCC
>LOJH01013554.1:0-11954 GCA_001685095.1 Ellobius talpinus
GGAGGAGGTGGAAAATTTTTTTAATAACAATAAAAAAGTGTCTGGAAAAAAAAGTAATATTTTATACAAAAAAAATCAAAGTGGATCATGAACTATAGGCTCAATATTCTTTGTTTATAGCTAGTATCCACTTCTAAGTAACAAGGTAAATCCTAAGAAAAACATATATAAATCCACCTGGAGAGTCAAAATAGACAAGATCTCCTGACAAAATTGGGAACATAGGGGTCAGAGTAGAAGGGAAGGTGGAAGGGGAAGAAGAGGGGAGAAGGGGATGCGCAAGGAGAATTTGAGGGAATAGAACAGGTGAGATTAAGGGCAAAGATGAGAGCAAGGAAAGAGATATCTTGATTGAAGGAGCCAATATAGGGCTAGCAATACCTGATGCTAGAGAAATTCCCAGGAATTACAAGGATGACCCCAGCTAAGACTCTAAGCTATAAAGGCAAGAGTGCCTGAACTGGCCTTGCCCTGTAGTCAGACTGATGAATATCTTAAATATCACCACAGAACCTTCATCCAGCAACTGATGAAAACAGAGGCAGAAACCTGCATTGAAGCACTGGATTGAGCTCCCAAAGTCCAGTTAAATAGTGGGAGGAGTGAGAATATGATTTTGTTGGGTATTGCATTGAATCTGTGGGTGGCTTTCAGTAAGATTGCCACTTTTACTATATTAATCCTACCTATCCAACAGCATAGGAGAGCTTTGCATTTTCTGATGTCTTCTTTGGTTTCTTTCTTCAAAGATTTAAAGTTCTTGTCATACAAGTTCTTAACTTGTTTGGTCAGAGTTACCCGAGATATTTAGCAGCAGTATTTGTAATACCCAGAAACTGGAAACAACCGAGATGCCCTCCAACCGAAGAACGGATTAGGAAATGTGGTATATTTGCACAATGGAATACTACTCAGTGGTAAAAAATAATGACATCTTGAAATTTGCAGGCAAATGGACAGAATTAGAAAAAATCATACTGAGCAAGGTAACCCAGACCCAGAAAGAAAAATATAGTATTACTTGCTCATAAGTAGATATTAGACATAAAGCAAAGGATAACCAGCCTACAGTTCACAGCCCCAGAGAACTTAGAAAACAAAGAGGGCTCTAAGAGAGACATAAAGATCCACTTAGGAAGGAGAAAAAGACAAGATCTCCCAAGTAAATAGGGTGCATGGGGAGCAGGGAGAAAGTGGAAGTGGTGAGGGGAGAAAGGAAGGGGAGTGGGGAAAATGTATAGCTCAATAAAAATTAAAAAAAACAAAGATGATGCAGAATTCCTGTAGCTCTTGACTTTACCTACTGAGTTCAGGTTCTGTTTTCTGAGACATCATTCTTCTGCAGAGCTCCCTCTAGCACTGCAGTAGAGCTAGGGTGGAAATGCTCTCTAATTTAGCTTGGTTTCACTCCCCTCTTCAAGGTGGTATCTGCAGTTATAACTTGTAGGCATGTCATAATCTATTACAGATAACCCTGGAGTTTAAGACGTTTCACAAAAGTCACATTCATTAACCTAGTGATACATTCTTCTCTATTGTGGGCTCCCATGTTCATGTCTGAACCAGTAACACCCTTAAGTTTTCCAGAAGCCTTAATGAAATTTTAGAGGTCATGGTGGTACATATGTATTTTAATGGGAAGGGGATAGGGCCATTGTTAAATTATGTAAGGACTCTGGGCTTCCAGCATTTCTTTTTTATGAAGTCTTCAAGAAAAGTTTTATCACCGTACCCCTGATTTCTTCTTTATATTTATTGGAAGCAACTTGGTTGTAATTTCTTGAAGCCATTTCTCAAATATCATAGATTTCTAAAGAAATAATCATAATCACCAGAACATTTTTGCATAAAAACTCTTCATCTAATTTCCTCCTTATTCCTGGATTCTACTGTGCAGCACTAGCAGTAAGAGTGTTATCTTCAATACTCTATTGGGATTGGAACATCTTAAATATGTCATGTAGCTCATTGAGCATTTTCTTTATTTTTTTCTACCAACAGAAGGACACTATGGAATAAGCATTTTCCTTCTATACTTTCCAGTGCCACATACTTTCTGCAAGACCTGAACTGTAGCCTACTGAAGACTACGAGGATCTAACGACAGCTTTATTTAAAGCACATTAAACTTTCACTAGGATTCTCCCAGAATCTGCCCAGTGGCTATGCCATCCCCACATGTTAGACTTTTGCTATATTAACACTATACACTTTGAAACAAATCTATATTATGTATCCACCATTACTTGAAATGTATCCCCAAACCCAGTGTGTACAGTGAGTTTTAACTATTTCAGGTTTGTGGGTCAGAGCTCTAGGCAGAGCTTATACAGGTGCATGCATTTCACAGTGTCTCATGAGGATATTTTGCCACTCCTTCAAGGCGTAAATCCATCCCAACCTACTGCCAAGAGAACTTTCACAAAGCCCCAGGAGACAAAGCCATCATTTGGAACTTTTTAAAGAGCTTCCTCATGACAGGACAGATGGCTTCTCCCAAGGAAGGTAGATATGATTCTAAGTCTGAAGTCATACTAAATAGAATCGTGGAACAAATAAGTCATTAGTTTCTTGTATTTTGTTTATATAAAGATAAGCCAATAAAGGAGAAATTCTAAAGAAGCATGGGTATCGAACAGAGGTGACCATGAGCATGATTTTAAGCCAACCTCCTACAAGGTCCTGTGGACTACATCATTGCCTTGCTCTGGTTTCAATGTGCCCCAAGGGCCATGAGTTAGGAACTGAGTTCCTTTTCTTGCAGTATAGTAGTCAGACTTGAAAGAGGAGTTGAAGTCCGCAAAAAGCGACTAGGGCTTCACAGAAAAAGGGATGAACTCTAGGTGGCATGCGTGCTCTGCATTGCCCGGGGACGCCTCTGCCCTGCTATATCATACAGGGAGAAGTCCCTCCCTGAAGGTCTCCAGAATGCACTGATCCAGGTTTCAGAATTTCAAGAAATAACTTTAACTCCTTGATATTGTCTGTTTAATATTGTAAAATAAAAGTAAAAATGGAATAGGACCACTACTGTGTTACCTGGAGGGACAATTCTCTTTTACTTAGCCACACTAATGAAAAGCAAGCTAGCAAAGATCATATATTTCATTTACATATATAAGTTATATTACTTTAGCGATAGTTGGTGACAGCCACAAAAACAATCACTCTTGAATAGTCACATTTGCTTACGAAGCTGGGAAAACTACTTGGCTGAAAGTTGATTCAGCATCCAAGAAGTCAACTAATTTGCAGAGGGAATGATAAAAATAAATATGAAAGTACAGCATCTGTTAAAACCATAAGATACTTACAACATCAGGAGATCAACAAGTTCACAGTTTATACCCAGTCACATCATGGTGCTTTTCATTAAAAACATATATTCTATATTTCCATTCATTACTTTTATAGCTGGGAAGGACTACACTTATAGATATACTTCTCACATTAACTTATCTCAAATAAAAGAAAGTAAACCTATGAAAAAGTGAAGCTGCTATATTTTTCTTTAAATGTTCACCATGCAATCAATACATTGTCTTTTAGGGAAATACTGAGATTTGGGGGTAATAACCATCCTATGAATTGTTACAAATTTGAATGACCCACAGAGAATCTGAGGGATTGCTTTCCACCAGACAAATGGCATCTGGCTTGCTCAACAATACAATCATACTTGACAGGCATTTCATTTTGGTATGAGCTGGGAGCTGAGGCAGCTATAAATCGCTGCCACACTTCCAGGCACGGCCTAGATCACAGCTCGCACGCTACCTACAAACTGTGATGATTCTTAGATTTCATGTATGTTTTGTGTCTTTGCAATGAGGAAAAGAGTGACTGCACAAATGAGTGAATACAAAAATATTTTAAAGTTATAATAAATATGTACATATATAAAATAAAATTGAATTTTCATTGGCATTTCTCTTGCAATGATAGGATTATGCTGTTTACTATTTGTGAAATGCTTTGAGTACTTGTATTGTATGGATAGTATTTTGAGACAACGTGGATCTATTCCTTTCTGCATGAGCATTCAGATGTTTTATGGCTTTTTACTTAATTTTACCTAATGTTACTTAACAGTCATGAGTCTGAAAACTTCAGTTGTAGTAAGACTGCTTCATAAAAATTCTACAAAACTGTGGAAATTAGACAGCTATAACTTTTAGGAAGTTATTTTTCATAAGTATAAAATGTCTGTATCACAAAGGCTCAGCTGCTGTGTTCAAACATAAGATTTGTACAATTTAGTCATTTCTTTAGTGGTGCCCTTTAAACTTCCAAATTTCCAATAATGTTTGCTAAAAATAAAAAATTCAGCATATGTTAGTCACTCAGCACATGAAGTGTTGAGTGAAAGTATTATGGACAAGAACATTACAGGGCTTCAGACCTATGAGAATGGCAAAGTCTTCTTATATGGATGTTGACAGTGTGTACAGGAAGCATCAACTGCAGCTTCCTCTTCCCCATGTCTTAAGTGTGAGACTACTCCCCTACAGAATCCCTCTACTGATATTAGCTAGCCACCTCCTCCTAGTTTGTGATGTAGGTAATAAACACGCTGAGTTCCAGGGCTGCTGCTGATGTTTTGTCATCAGAGCTCACAGTTCATCTTATTAGATTTTCTGAATGTCTGTCTGTCACTTTTTCATGTTTACCCCAGTCAGGAGATTCCCAAAACTGTGCAGGTCATGGTCATAACAGATTAGGTTTTGTTGTTGTTGTTTTATTTGGTTTTGGAGACAGTGTTTCCCTGTAGCTTTGGAGCCTGTCCTGGGAATAGCTTTTCTAGACCAGGTTGGCCTCAAACTGAGAGATCCACTTCCCTCTGCCTGCCGAGTGCTGGGATTAGAGACTTGCACCACTACCACCTGGCTCCAGATTAGTTTTAATACACACACACACACACACACACACACACACACACACACACACACACAGTTTCCTTCCCAGGATCCACCTCCAAACCCATACAGTCTCTCAAAGAACACAGCCATACTGCTTTGTAAGCTGGCCTGTTTTTCTGAATTACCCAGAAAAGCACAGTTTCCTTTCCTTTGGTCTACCTTGTTTCTAAGCATACTTTCCACAATACTTCTGCCCTCTTTCTCTAAATCCCCCTTCCCCACATAGGCCTGCTTGCCATCACTGGGCTGACTTCTGTGTTGTCTTAAACCACATAAACTCTCCATTATCTACCTCTGGGTAGCCACTGAGATTTACAGCTTGCCTTCCCTGAGAATTTTCTTTTAAACACTAATAAGATTGTCGTAGGACTTCAAAATGATGATGATTTACACACACACACAATGATTTCTACTAATGTTATATATTTTATTATGCCAAATTTATTCAAGAATGTATTAGGATTATTTACATCTCTTTTCCTTAAATATCTTCAATAATCCTATCCCCCTTTATCTCAGGCACCACCCTCATAGGATTCCACACAATTATCAGTCACTAATTTTTAATAGTTCCTTAAAATAATGATGCTCCCTTACACAAATTCATGTTTTTGTAGGCTCATAATGACCTTCTCTGTTCTAGTAAAAATCTGATTCACTGTTTATAATTTAGTTTAGATATTACTCACAGTGAAATCGTAATCTCCTTACTTTCTATTGAGTTAAAAAAATCTAAAATACCACTTAATAATCTTTGTACCTTATAATCAAAAACAGTACACAAACTCCTACCCTTCCCCATCCACAAACACCCACATGTTATTTTTCCCCATCCTTCATTTGATTGCCAATTCCTGCAAGAAAGCAATCAGACTTAACTTACTTTGCAAGTTTACCTACAATTAAGTATTTAAAAGTCTGAACAGAAAAGTGAGAAAGGGAGATACTGTCTTGCAGTTGTCCACACGTCAGATCCAGGAACGCAGAGAGCAATCCACCCCAGTTCTTCAGGCTATCCATCCTGTGCCAACCTCTATAAATGATTTTGTGGGACTGCATGTTCACTGGTCAGGTAATGGTGAAGCAACCACCCTTATCAGGACAGTCCCCAGGGAAAAGGGAATTCTTAGCATTAGTAGGTGCTTTAGGATTTAGGCAGTGAGTCAAAATATTTTTAAGATCAAAGGTTATATTAGAATTCACTTTTATTTAAAAATACAACCACTCAGATAACAAAACAACAGATTTCTCAAATTTTATTATTTCTGTCTTAGTTAGGGTTGTCTTTATGGTGATAAAACACCATGACCAAAGCAAGGTGGGGAGGAAACGGTTTATTTATTGCCTCACATTTCCACATCACTCATCAATGAGTGAAGTAAGAACAGGAACTTTAAAAGCATAGGAAATTGGAGGCAAGAGCCAATGGAGAGACTCTAAGGGGGTGCTGCTTACTGGCTTACCTCACATTGCTTGCTCAGCCTGCTTTCTTATAGAATACAAAACCACCAGCACAACCCACAACTGACTAGGCTCTCTTCCATAGATTAGAAATTTAGAAAATGTCCTATAGGGTTTTTGTTTGTTTGTTTGGAAAAGTTCAGAGTAGTTGTACCCTCAGCTCTTTTGGGGCAGAGACATGTAGTTTCCTGAGGTCACCAGTCTAGCTGAATCAGTGAGTTCCAGGCTCAAAAAGAGACACTGCCTCAAATAAGGTGAAGCAGTAATCGAAGAGGACACCTGATATTGACCCATGACCTCTAAACATGGGCACTTATACCTGTACACAGATGTACACAACACACATAGACACACAGCTCGCACACAGACATGCAAGCATAGACACACACACACACACACACACACACACACCCCACTTTTAAAAAGTTTAGGTCAGTATTGCTGATCTCACGTAGGCAGACAGCTAAATGCAATAGTTAAAATGCAATCACCTAATTGCTACTCTAAGTTAAAGATAAGGTGCCAGGGAAGAACATCCCTAGAAAGGGTAAGGGCAGTTAGTCACAGCAGCAGTGTCTCCCACTTCCTTGGCACCCTAAGGCTGCACATGGGCCAATTCAGTTCAGATGTAGAGTTCTGTTGAGTATGTGCTATTGTCATTTCGCACACGCTGGTTCTCTAACGTAACTTTGATTTTTCCTGCAAGCGTCAACATAAACAACTCTCCTAAGGACTTTCTGATCCGGAAACTCAACCACCATCCTTCGTTTCAGCCCTATGCTCACTGCTTGTCTGTTTTCATACAACAGTGTTCACTGCCTGTATTCGCCTAAGTGTGCAGCTTCATGAGAACTGAGGTCTTGTCTACCTTGTTTGTATCATAAACTCAGCAAGGGACTCACTCCTATGTGAGCAACTCAGCCAACCAATGGCAGAAACAGGAAGAGGAAACAGTAGGAACCCCACCTGCATCTGCTCCTAACAGATGCTGTTTACATCAATACACAATTTAGTTCCTTAAGAACAAGCACATTTCTGTTTGAGTAAATAATTTTCATAAGTTAGAAATCTCACCTGTTTTTCCAGTGTGCTGTTTTTTAATAAGATAAATACTAGGATAACTAAAATCAGATTTACTTTTTCTTAGTTTTTTTAAATGCGTGTGTTTGCACACCTGGGTTGGGGAGGGTTGTGCACTTGTGGTAACTGGTGTGTGAAGGCAGAGGGCATGTTCTGTCTTGCAGTTTCTTGGTTGCTTTCCACTGTAAGTTTTTGAATCTAGGCACCTCACTGAAGATGCAGATTATTGATTCAGCGAGGCTGGCTGGCCCTGGAGCTTAAAGCATCCACCTTCTCTGGATTCCTGTTAGTCTGGATGTCAGAAAGAAGCCTTGCCATGCCTGGCTTGCCATAGGATGCTGAGGATTCAAGTTCAGCCCTCATGTTTAGTACTCTTATGGGATTCCTGAGTCTTTCTCTGGTCTTTGTGCCTTTCTTAAGCTTTTTACTTCTGTTGTTTTGGCTTGCCCAACTTCAATCTGATAGTTCTTATTTTATCATATTGTATTTTATTTTGCTATATTTTAAAAATGGGAGATAATGCTTTCTTTATAGAAAGAGGACCACATAGCTCAAAACAAAATGCATATGTTAAGAAAGAAGTCTCAAAACCATCATAATACTCAAAATGAGCATGATTCCCTGATGCCAACAACAAGCAAATGACTGAAAACTCAATTAGCATATCAATAATTCAATAAAAAATCAAATTTGGCAACAACTACTTAACATTCTATTAGTTACCACTAATTGTTGATTTTTTTCCTGGGTCCTTAAAGCATTATTTATAGTTATGCTTTAGTATAATTTTTCCCTTCAAGGAGCTCTTGAGAAGAATGTAAACTCCATATGTTACACTGCATTAGGACAGAATAATAATTACTTACTCAAGTCAATAGGTAATTTAAGTCTCCATAAGTATAAAGCTGTTTGCGAGGCAGCTGCTCCCAAGCTGCTTTTACCACTTAGATAAGTATTAAATTCTGTGGCCAGAAATCAAGTTATACAATGTGACTACATCACAAAAAAATGAAGTTTGTTTTAGAAAGACTAATTCCATATTTTTTGACTAAGTCAATAAAACTGACTTATAAAACTGAAAGTAATGACATTTACCCATCATCTTATGGAAGCATGACTCTGCTCTTTGTATGTGTACATCTTTTAGAGGCCACATGAGAGCAACATGTGAACATATTACCATATATGATCTTATGGGCAGCTTTTGCTGGTTTCCCTAAAATCTTTGCATTTAGTACACAGCACGAAATTAAACAGATTAGCTCTAGAATATTGTCCATTAGAAATGATTGCTGACAAAAACTCATAGTTTTCCAATGACCCAGATATATTTTAATGAAGAGATAGATTTGTTAACCATTTCAACAGTGAATGCTGTTGCTGACATAAAAAAAGAAATAGTCAAATTTCTTGATGCTAATAGCCATTTGTTCCAATCAAAATAAACAGGTACAAAAACTTATCTTTTACTGATAGTCACACTATATTGAATATTTACAATTATTACATTATGCAGATATATGTCCAGAGATGAGGTTGTTTTCAACATGGAACAATTATTCTTCAAATAATCTTTAAATGAATATTAAAATGTCTCCCTAGATAGAGTACTTAAGATAAATATAAAATGTCTCCCTTGAGAGAAAACTTAGATCTCAACAAAAAATAGGTAGGATATTTTACCACTGGTTCCACATGAAATACAGCCCTTTAAGAGTAGACAGTACATCAGTTGAAAGGACAGCTGGATAATGAATAGAACCCTGAGACTTAGCGCTGAAGAAAATGCACAACTGTTCATGCCTAACTCTCCCACCTCTTCTCTGAATGCAGGAAAATCAGGCATCCAGAAGCTAGAGGGAAGAAGGTGAGGCTGAGGATGGAATGAAGTCTTTGAATCCAGGCAACCCCTGTGGCTCAAGGTGGAAGACTAAAAGTTAGACCCTTCAGAAAGAAATTAGATGAACACCAGACCCTCCCCTGAAAAAAAAATCAGGCAAAACTGAGGCATAGACAAGTGAAAGCAAGTGGATTAGACATACTCTACACAATAGCACTAGGAGATCTCCAGCTGCGCCTTACCCTCTTTGCTCTCTGTCTCTGCACCTAACCTCTCCTCTCCTGGCAGCAGTCACTCCATTTCTTGACTTCTTCTTTTGCAATGTATGAACTACTGACTTTCCAAAAAAAAAAAAATCTTTGAACTATGAAAAAATCTACAAAGAAATCTCACTGATTCTAACTATTTGAGCAAAATTAGATTACAGGTTACTTTCATATGAGAATTTCAGAGACCATTCAAATAATCATTTATTAATGAAAGAAACATTTATTGTAATCTGACTATAACAGAAGCTAACTGTCAAGGAAAGCTGTCTTTTATGCTCTGTTGATGTGTTCTTCCCTTTACATTTTTCTTTATCTCATATCACTTATATACAATAAACAATATGAATTATGGGTTCTGACTGTACAGCAGTTAAAGCTATTCTTCACAATTTAAACACCTGATACAGATTTTCATTTCAGCAGCATGTCCAGCACTGGGACCTCTAGTCCATTCTCTCTCTCTCTCTCTCTCTCTCTCTCTCTCTCTCTCTCCTTTTTCAAAACAAAGTTTCCTGCATATCTTTGGTGCCTATCCTGGAACTAGCTCTTGTTACCAGGTTGGCTTTGAACTTTCAGAGATCTACCTGCTTTGCCTTCAGAGTACTGGTATTAAAGGTGTGCATCACCACGGCCTGGCTTTCATCCATTTTCTTAATTATCTCAAGGCTTAAATTTCACTATCTGTAAAATGAGACAGTAATCCTCTGTATTGCAGATTAATAATTTACAGGATCATACAGTTTCCAGGGTCAGCAATTTGGAAAAATGAGTCTGTAGCTGAAACGTAGGAAAAATAAACTCAAATAAAGAAATCCCTACCAATGTACAGGTGCAGTTGGCAGGAATGCAGTTGGCAGGCAAGCGTTGCTTATTAAATCAATACAAGGAAGGCAGCAGCCAAGCTTCCAGAACACAAGATAAGATCCTGACAAAGAACAAGAGAGTGTGACAAGGGCTTCCCTCGCAAGGAATTAATCATTTGTACTGAGATTTTGCTGAGCCAGCCTGCAAGTTTTAGAAGAAGGGTTAAGCTGGAGAAA
This sequence comes from Ellobius talpinus, assembly GCA_001685095.1. NCBI lineage: Eukaryota > Metazoa > Chordata > Mammalia > Rodentia > Cricetidae > Ellobius > Ellobius talpinus. The sequence goes on from LOJH01013554.1 coordinate 10,610, forward strand.
GTTTGGTATGTGACATTCCCTGTACACTTTAATAGGTTTTATTTTTTACATTATCTTGGTGTTATCAGTAGGATGAGTGGAAGAAAGGCAACTGCAAATGTGTTGTCAACACTTATTCAGTCACTAGGCTGGTCTTTACCTGTGCTAGAATGATGATGGAAAGAACACAGACATCAATATCTATTTGGAAAGACTTAAGATAAACATAATACAATTTCATGACATTTATTACAAACGTAAGTCCAGTTTTGCAGGAATTTGAGGGAGGTTTTCATATAAGAAGTGGCATATGCTTGGGCACTAGGTGAAGGGTAGAAGTTTGCTGGAAAGAAATGACAGGAAAAACATACCAAAGCAAAATAAGAGGCCATATATATTAAAGCACAGGGAAGTTTCTTTATTTGTATTAATTAGTTCATAATTATGGGGGAAATAATGTTTCTCCAAAACTGAATACAACTGCCCAAACATTTATGGAGAGAACAAAGATTCTATGATGAGTGATAGAAACAGATTTTATAATAGGATATTGTTGGCAGTTGTCAATTAGAATGTTACCTATGGCCTCTATCCTGCAGAGATAATCCTGGAGAACAGGAATTGAAGGAGCAAAATAAATCAAGGCAGCAAATCAGTGAGTCTTGAAACTGGCTATCTAGACAGACAGAAGAAATAGGAGTCCTCAAATGTCAGAAGGAGCAAAGGGGAGGGCAGAATAATGATATGAAGAAAACTCACCTAAATGTTAATGTAAAAAATATTTAATAATTATATATTTATATATAATAGTTATATATAAATGTTAATGTAAAGATATTCAATAATTATATATAATATAAAAGTATCCCTATATCTTATACTTTTTACTTGATCAGATCTATTTTATATTTTTGTAACTGACAAATTTCAAACAAAGTTGAGACCCTGTTGTGTAGAACTTAAGCTCAAGAAGCATGCAATTATATTTGGAATCTTCTTTCTGTTTCTTTCGCATGTTTCTTGTACCTTATTTGCTGTGGGATAATGCTGTTGTACACTGTAAAGACTTGTCACTTACATTGGTTTAATAAAACACTGATTGGTCAGCAGCCAGGAAGAAAGCATAGGCAGGGTAAGCAGACAAGCAGAATTCTGGGAAGAGGAAAGGCAGAGATGACATCAGCAGCCAGATACAGAAGAAGCAAGATGAGAATGCCTTAGTGAGAAAGGTTCTAAGCAATGTGGTTAAACATAGATAAAAACTGGGGCTAGAGAGATGGCTCAGAGGTTAAGATCACTGACTGTTCTTCCGAAGGCTCTGAGTTCAATTCCCAGCAACCACATGGTGGCTCACAACCATCTGTAA
>LOJH01013554.1:12029-24745 GCA_001685095.1 Ellobius talpinus
CCCAGCAACCACATGGTGGCTCACAACCATCTGTAATAAGATCTGATGCCCTCTTCTGGCCTGCAGTTGTGCATACAGACAGAATACTGTATACATAATAAGTAATAAAGAAAACATTAAAAAATAGATATAAACTGTGGGTTAATTTAAGTTGTAAGAGATAGTTAAGAATAAGCCTGAGCTAATAAGCCAAACAGCTTATAATTAATATAACCCTATGTGTGTTTCGTTGGGACTAAATGGTTGTAGGACTGGGTGGGACAGAAACTTCTATCTATACTTACTTTCTATTTAATAAGCCTTTCTTTACATGAAATATAGATCACTCTCCACACCAGCATGAACTCACAGTTCACTATTACATATCACAGAATGACTGTTTCCTATCTTCATATCTAGTTTGACACTTGTATTGGGATCTTATACTTCTCCCTCTATCCAGATAAAATATTTTGCTGTTTTCTAGGCTTAAATACAACCAGCATCATGATTTTATGCAGCTTTCTTTAATTAGAATAAAATATGCCCTCTTTTGTTACTAGGTCTTACTCATTATAAGACTCATTAGAGGTTTGCTAATTGTTGTGACAAGGATGGTAAAAATGGAATAATCCCTGACTAGGGTCAGGAGAAAATTAGGGTGGAAGAGAAAATTGCTAAATGTGTACAGGAGGATAGAGTGCTATCCCCTTTATTCCTGTACATCTTACTGTCAAATGCAATCCATTCATTTCCCTACTAGTCCCACTACTGATGTCCCATCTCTGACAGAGTCATATAAAGGAGAAAAGTAAGGTAAACTCCTCTACCTTTAATTATACTGTGTCAATTCTGTTCCACTGGTAAAAACTAAATGGCTCCAGTAAAGTTGTGATATCATTTTTTTAAAAGCAGAGCCTAGAAACACTGAAATGTAGCTTTATTCTTAAGGAGAGTGTGCAACATAATTTAACATACAATTAGTCTGCAAAATGGGTGATATTCTCTGATTTTGGAGTAGAACAAACTTCATTTTGAGAAAGAACTCCATTTGAGACAGGGCCTAACTAGCAGGGTAAATGCAGCCCAGCAAAGTCATAAACATTTCCATGAAGCTGTGCCGGTCCTGGTCAAAATAACATACCAGGCTGTCCAAACAACATCTGTTTGCTTCAACGTCACCCTTGTAGATATCTGATTAACCACTGTTTTGAAATTCTTGTCTGCTGACAGTCACTGTTTTTGAAATTCCCCTATATCCCAACCTACAAATTCAAATGTTGCATACTTTTACACAATCCTAAAGAAGCAAGGCTTGTGCCACCCTGATTCCAGTTTTTCCCATTACAATCTCCTTACCCTGAAGCCTTGAGGCTATTCTCTCCCACCTGCTGTGTCAGATTATGTGATTGATTATGGTCTGAGTTAGCTAACTTGTAATCAATAGACCCCAGTGTTTTATACCGGATACTGGTTCTGTGGTGGTCTTATTTGGTGGTCCCATTGTACAAGTATAACAGTAATCTAAACAGTCCTGCCAGACTATAATATAAGAGATTACATATGAAAAAGAGATATGTTAGGAATAAAGGACTTCTGCAAAAAATGCTGTATCTATTTTCCACTTTAAGCTATCTGCTGATCACTACTTTCTACTACACTACCAAGAATGATGTCTGAAGTTTATGATAGAGGATATTGCTAATATTTGTGAGCACAGCAATTATTTCTACTATCTGAAGATTAAATAGAATTTTCTGATTTTCACATAATTATTTTTCAACTTCTAACTTCAGTTATCAGCATGCCATTTTACTTAAAATTTGAAAAATAATAGGATACATGCAAAATTAATTAGGACTACGAAAAATGCAGTGATGAAGTGATAAATTTATAAGCAATTAAAATTCAAAACAGAGTATTTGCTTAGTATATTAATTTGTTTGCATTTTTCAGCATGGGTATACAGTACAATAAGGGCAATAAAAAGCCTAAGGTCTTAAAATATCTAGTACATGTTAGTCTTTTTCATTCATTGTTATAAGTATTAGCACTTATCAATTTTAGAGGTATATGGGTCCCGCTGTGATAGTTCCATGATACATACATAATACACTAATCTCTTGTTCCTCCAACCTTCCACTCCTGACTCCATGTTCTTTTCCTAATGTCTATCCTCCTGAGCCCTTATGATGTCTAATATTTATGTACAAATTTATAGTTACCACAAAAAACAGCCATTTCCAAATGATTTCACTTAGGGTCTAATCAACTACACTCAATTTTCAATTCATTGTGTTTTAGAGTTTCAAATGCATTATATTAGTCTGCTTTGGGTCCTGTAAAAGACTGCCAAAAAGTCAGTGGCCTGTAAGTAGAATATAAGTAGTGAAAATGAGTATCTTGAGCTCTAAAAGGTGAGAGGCCAAAGAATGGGATCCTGCTCTTGGTTAGCGTTTCTTTCTGGACACAGACATAAATTTATATAAATCATGATGTGGTGGAAGGGAACGCTCTAAGAACTTGGTTATAATATTACAATGGCTTTCATGTGAATCCCTCCACAGGCTAATAGTATACTAGTTCTATTTGCCAACTGAGAAGCCTGTAGAAGGTGATTTAACCTGGCTCTGACTCAGTCAGCGGGTTAATACCTTTCTGAGTTCATATTATGATGGTAGCATTTGGATGAAATATCAGATGTGAGGACTGGTTGGAGGATTTGAGTAATGGAGATGTGCCCCAGGGGTTTCATCTTATCCTGGCCTTGTGGCCAGCCATTCCCATAGGTTTCTGCTGCCCTGACATCACCATAGGCTCCACACCAGCAGATCTAAGGACCATGGGATGACTCCTCTAAAACTGTTATCCCAAGAACTCCTTCTTCCCTGAAGTTACTTTCTCTCAAGCATTTGGTGACCATGACAGAAAGTGTAGGCACTAATACTGTCCATGAGGTCTCAGCTCAGGCCTTATCTGCTGATAATATCACATTAGAGAAAATGACTCCAAACTTTGCACTTTATAAAGATGCAAACTTCCACTCTATGACCCTTGTATCAGTTTGATTCCATTTTCACCATTACTTTGGTATTTATGTAGACAAATTCAAGCTATGACAAATATAACTAACTCACTGACAAACTAATTTTGCTCTGTGCAAAACTTGATAGTTTTTCATAGTCATAGTCTCTTAAGGAAGTGTTCAAATAAGAAGCCAGGATCTATAAGTTGTATTTTGGCTGTCAAATTAATGATAATTAGCAGTATGTTGTAAATATGTATGTAACTGAAATAATTACTGTAATTAGGATTTCCAATTACATCCATTTTCCTGTAAATGCCTTAAAATTGTTTTTCTTTATGTCAATTGGTTTTCAAGGTCTGGCTTGTGCATTAGGTCTTAGGAGATTTTATGAATGCTGATGTGCATAGGCACTGATCATTGGTTCCTCTTTTTTATCCAAGCTTCTGTTGGAGACAGCAGACATGTAATAAGCTTCAGTGAAGTGTCCAATGCTGAGTTCTATGGGACTCAAATAAAGTGATCTTGCCCATCTCGTTGACAAACAGAACAAATGCTGATCCATTCTGAAGTTGTTTCCCAAACCAAAAATGAAGTGTCAATGGTTGTTACTTAAATTTCTTCATTTTCTAAAAAATCATTTGAAATTTACACTTCTTTTCAAAAACTTTAAGGTCTTTATAGGCATTAGGATTTTTCTTTTAGTAATTCAACATTCTGCTCTTTACATACAATCAAATGTACTGTACCATCAAATGCAGTATTCAAAGAAACACTTTAACACTCTGTACATGAAATCCACATTTAAACTTACGCTACAAAATCTACAATATTGCTCTGTGACATAAATTCTAAATATTTTATCACATCACCACCAGAAGTTCTTTTTATCTAAGTGACATAAAAGTGGGTCCTTGAATTTATTCTTCCAAGATCATATTTCAACAAACTCTTTCCAAATGATATTCTGAAATTCCATTAAAGAGATTCTTTCTTCAGGGCATGAAGACAGAAGCAAGACCTAGGTCTAGAACCACGCTAAACAGACCCTTGTATGGGGGAACTTTTCCTCCTGTATCATTTGTGGAACTCACAAACAGTAAGGCCAAATACTAGGTACCAGTTTGGATAAAGTTTAGAACAAACTCTCTGCAATTTAAATGGGAAGAAAATTGAGTGTGTGAGTTCTAGATAAGACAATAGGGTTATGTGATTATTTTAGTGTATATTAATATGGACAAGTTCTTTATCTTGTGCATAGCTGCCTGAAATTATTTGGACAGTATAGGAAAAGAATTTGGACAGCAATATGAAGGGAGCATGCAGCAGCAAATTATTTACTTCCTTTTCCCATTAAAATCTTTCCCCTGAGGTCCACTATGTCTGAATCATATTACATGTCTTTTAGCATAAATTAAATACAATTTGCTTTGACTTTAATTTATGTATTTTTCCTTGCTAGATATAAACCCTCATTTCTAACTACATGAATGATCATATGTTATACAGTACCACTGCTTTCTGTATTGTTTAAATGACAGGTAAATTAGTCTATACTTATTACAGAATGAGAAGGAAAATACAGCATAAAATAAAATGAGAGAAACATTATAGAAGATAATACTGGTGGTTGTTATTTCAACTTATATTTCACATAATGTTTACATTCTGTGTTGTATTTAAGATTTGGAAGACACCAAGTTAATTCTAATTTTGTGACATGGAAGTTCAGTTAGGACTAAATTAATAGAAATTAAAATAGACATGTAATTTACAGTCATGAGTGTACTGATGAATATACATAATAATGAAAATTCTTAATTCTTTCTGTTTTCTTTTAGACTCAAAACTTCTATGCTTGAATAAGAAATTAGTATTACTAGAAACTGCCTTAACAAGAGACTATTGCATATGTACAAGTAGAGTAAGATAATATAAATTCTTACTTTACAATTTCTGTCAAATTCCATAATTATTTTCTTATGCTTCAGCAAATGTCTCCCCTGTTTGAAATCACATATTAGGTCTCTTGCCTATTCATTCCAACTAGGGTAATGTTGCCCCACATCCATAAAAGACCCAATATAGCAATTTAGAGAACTTTCAAGAAGGATAAGTTTGAGATGAAAGATATTGCTGGTCACATTAGTGTCAATAGGATTGGTAATGAGAAGGTAATATGTAGGATTCATGAACACAGGACATAGTAAGAAGGTGGAATTTTCTAAGCCATAGAGACATCAAATATGCAGAGGAAACAAAAAATGCCAGTGGCTGAATCTTCAATATCTATTCTCCATAACTCTTAGAACACAAAGTTGTATTGTTGAGCTATCTGGTGTGTGCAATTTTGATATGACAGCCCTAGGTAATTATTATACTCTCCCTGTTTTTTTTTTTTACAAGACTGTCAGTTGATGGTCTCTTTGGGCTTATCTTGTTGACAGTATCCTACATACAAAGCATTCAGGATGGTAGGAGTGGTGTCCAACTGCAGTAGTGCTTGCACAAACAAGACAGCTTATGTTGGACACTGATTTCTTTCTAGAAGTCTGGTATTTCATTACATGCTAGGATTCCCACATAATAAACTCACAACGCAATCCTCAGTGGTTAGTTTCTAGTGGGCTTCAGTGAACAAAAACCACAAGTATTGCATTTTCTTTCTCTAAGCAGCATACACTCCTTGTGGAGTGCTGGCCTGGGAATTTGTACTTTTTCATAGAACATTTACTCTAATTACCCCCACACATCCATCCTCTACAATAATCCAGGAAGGTCCATGGAAACAATGAAGCATGGCCGGCAGTGACTGCAACAAATGTCTAATGGTTCTACTCATAGACCCTGGGTACTGGACCAGTGTTAACATTAGTCTCTCTCCCTTACATTAAAATGGTGAGCCTAAGAGAATACAAATAGAATCTCTTGCCTAAATCTGAATGCATTTAGTTTAAAAGCTCAAACAAATGTGCCATGAAGGGCTCAGGTCACATATAGTATCTCGTAAGAAACTGTTGTTTGGGGCTGACAAATTTTTAAATGATTTATTACATAAACATATATAAACAAAACTGTCATACTTCACAACTAATCAAAAGTAGTTGCTTAAAATATTAACCTTATAGAAAACAAATATTTCTTAAGATTATTATCATTAGGGAACCATACTGCTAGACTTTTATTTGAAATTATATTCATAATGGCTGTAGACTGCAAATCCCCTCCAAAATTCATCTTAAAATTTAACACTCATGTGCTAAGTGGCAACCAGGCCCTGGGGGCTCTGTTGTGGTGAAAGAATGTCACCACCATTGTGATAGTGGCATGATTATTGTTAGAATGAGTTCCCCCTAAGATGGAGAGTTTCCCCCAAGATAAAATGGCCTCATTTTAACTTTTTGTCTTATGCATGCTAACATGAACATTCCCATGCTTGATGCAGCAAGATGGTCCTTGCCAGGGCAGGTGTCACTCATGCTGTAGGCTTATCACTGTCCCAATGTGGGAGCCAAACGAACATCTCTTGTTTTAATTGGACAAGCACACTATTTTGTTAGAGAAGAAACGAACAGAATAGACAAGAATAATACTATCTAAGGTTCATTTTATACCCCAAATCCATCAATTTTTCCTTGGAGAATTTTAATTTCTCTGCTTTCTTCTCCTAGTAAATACGGATGAATCATGTTTTTCTCTTGTAACTATTGATTTATCATAAACTATGTCAAATTATATCTAACTCTATATGTGTACTTTACAGCTTCTCGAAAGAGAGATCACCAGAATCAATAGCAATTATAGGACTGAATAATATTTCTGATGAGACCAATGTCTTCTTTCAGCATACACCTACCTTTCTTTCCTCATGATTGCTAAAGTCAACCGACCAAGCAAACAAAACTCCATTATTCACTACACCATACTTAGTCATTGCAACACCAAAAAGATAGTTATTGAGACAAAAAGAAAAATATATAGAATATTAGTTATTAGTCCCCTGAATTGTCCGTTTACATTTTTTAGATTATCCAGACTATGATTGGTTACCAGGCTCTGCTGATGCCACATTCAAAATTTAACAATGACCAACTAGCTTTTACACTTTCAGATTTTTACACTCCACTTTAAAGTGCTGCTGTAATCTTTCAATTATAGGAACCTCTACTGTCTTCTTTTGCCAGGTCACCAGTAATTTCTTTGACAAAGAAAGCAAAGTAATAAGTCTAACAGAAACACTGAACTTTTTTTGCTTTTTCTGTAAACATTTAATTTTCTGTCACTTGCAAAAGAAGAGCCTAAACCTATTAACCCAGTCAGCAAGATCTTTTGTGGCATGGCCAGTCTCTCTACCATAACCCTGAATTACCTGAGTCCTCGTTCTCTTCCATATTAGTTACAAGGACAGACATAACAAGCCAGTCATCTTCATGTTCACAGCTTCCACACTTTCTGCTTCAAGAGTCTCCCCTCAGAAACACACATTTTTCTCCTGAGTTCATTATGCCTCGGCTAAAATTGCCCTAACCAGCGTAAGCTGCATTTGGCTTTTTCTTCCCTTTTACTGAAAATAGCTTTTATTCGCTACTAATATATATTAATTACAATTTCCTCTCCCTATGCTTCTCCTCTACTACTACTCACCACTACTCCTCCCCGCTGGATCACTTTTGCTATCTCATTAGAAAACAAACAAGCTTCCAATGGATTACAGTATAATACAACAAATATAATATAATATAATATATAATATAGTAATATATAGTATATAATATGACAAAAAAGTCTAACATATCTGAACAGGTCAAAAACAAACAAAAGAAGGGAAAGATCCCAAAAAAGGCACAAGAAACAGATAAAGATGTTTAGACCCCACTCATAGGGCCTTCATTTCTGAAATGAGACATTGTAATGTTTCTTTCCCTGAAATCATCCTTTATTTTTCTCATGGTAGTAATCACCCCTACCTGACACAATATATAGTATTTGTTGTCTATTCATCTTTTCTCATGAGAATCCAGACACCATAAAATCAGAAATTTGGTTTGTATTACTTACATTGAGACATGAATGTCTTAGAACATTACTAAGCCCATGGTAGTTAATCATTGAATGGGTGGGATTTCTCAACAAATTAATGAGTTATTATATAACTGAAGCAATTACTTAGAAATATACCACAGTGGATTCTTCCTGGGAGAACAAACAGTGATTTCAAGTATTAAGGGAGAACACTAATTCCCAAAGGTGAAAAGTAACTGTAATAAATTCTCACTCTCCACACATGAAGGACATAGAATGAGTGATTCTGTAATGGCTTTGCTGCAATGTGTTCCTCTCTCCTAGGGTCTCAAAATGTACTCCATTCTATTATGATATGCTAGACAAAATAACTTGAAGCTTTATATTGATGTCAGGACATTTGTAGGCAAAAATTATCAGTCTTGCTTTGTTTATAATGAGATTTTTCTCCAGAATTCTAATGGGATGGATGGACTCCTTCAGTGAGAGCCATGTGTTTAGGATGTTAATTGGTTACTTTTCTATTGGAAGTTAAACAATTAAAGAAAAGTACACTATGACATACTTCTGATAAAAAAAAATCCATATGCCCTAATACGCATTATGTATTTTCTCTGCTTATGTTTTAATATATTTATTAGTTTTTCATCAAAAAGTTTATATTTATTCTTTTTCCTTTGCACACGGCATTCCTGTTAACTAGTTTTTATTAAAGTAATATGATATATGATATAAACTAAATAACATGACTTCTGAATATCAAACACTAATCTTTCAAAGATAAAAATTCTTTTCCATTTGACAAGAAGGCAAAAAATACAAAGTAGATAAATTCTTCATATGTATACATAGGACATTCTTGGCTTAGAAGTAGAGATTCTGATTCTGTGAAAATAACAGCACGTATTTGCTATTTTACTGTGTGTTGCTGTACGTGGCTTCTGCATATTGACCTCAGTCTTGCTTTTTATAGTCTGCTGAAGTAGTTGCACTTGTCCTTCCTTCATAGATAAGTTAAGAAACAAAGTAATTGCCTCGTGATGATAATGGGAAGAAAGTGGCAGAAGTGGACTTAATCCCAGATGTTTCCTATAAAGCTATAGAAGTCATTATTGTAGAAACTGTGCAATGGGTTTTCTTTGAAAATGTATACCCGTGAATCTTACATTGCTAAATTGTGTAATATATAAGGTTATCATAAATGACATGAGGTATTTGGTTCATTTTACTTTGATTAACTATTTTAATTTCTACCTCTTTATAATATTTTACATTAAAAATAACATAACATGAATAAACTTCAATTTCTACACCAGAAGTCCTATGACACTTTTTACAGTCCATATTCATGAGGATTTAAAATTAATGACACAAATGTTGAAAAGCAAAAAAATTGAAAAGCTGACAGAGGAAATGACCAACTGAATATTCAGTTTAGATAAATCTACTTATAGAACCACTGAAATTGTTTATCAAATTTAACATTTTGAATTGATGGATTGTATCATAAGAATTGGCTTTATCTGAATTTTTAAGAGTTAAAACTTTATTTATTTAGACAAAAGGGGGAAATGTTGTGGGATAATATTTTTGCATATTGTGAAGATGTTTCTTTGCCAAGGTGTCTTCTAATTGTTTTAATAAAGAGATTAATGGCCAATAGCTAGGCCGGAGAGGATAGGCTAGACTTCTGGGAAGGGAGAGGAACTTTTGAGGAATCAGAGCTGTACAGATTTTGTCAGCCAGACACAGAGGGAGTCCTACCTACAGAATGGAGGAGAGGTAAAGAGCCACATGGCAGAATATAGATTAATAGAAACAGATTAATTTAAGTTTTAAGAGCTATTTTGGAAGAAGTCTAAGCTAGGACCAAACTTTCATAATCAATAATAAGTTTCTGTGTCATTATTTGGGGGCTGGTAGCCCAAAGAAAAACTGATAAGAAATATTGCTAGATCGTTTCTAATTAAAAACTAAAGTAAAATATATGAACCATTTAGAGCTGATATATATTTGAATTTTTTCTACATAATGCAAATTTTATATAATAAAAAACTTTTGTTTTATAATATAACATGTGAGTCATATTGCATTACAGGAAGTTGTAGGTTAAGACTTTATGGTCCTTTGGAAGTGACATGTAGAATTTCTCCTTTAATAACCCATCACAATTTTGAGAGGTAAATTTCTATTTCCTTTTTAGTTGAACTGGGTAGTTTTCTTTTACTTAAAGTTAGCTTTGGGGTCAGGGTAGAAGAATAGTCAGATACAATGCTACTTCAAAAAACATATTAAGGAGATTTTTTTCTGTTAGTATCCTTGCTGCTTTAGAGACAGAAGGATATCTCAGATGTAAATGGAAGAATACCTTAGGCAAAAAAAGACTTCAGGAAATGGAGAAAAGTAACCAGAGAACCTTTGATCCAGAAAGTCAGGAAAATGAGAAAATACTCAATTGTAACATAGAATCAGTTCTTGGGAACATGACTATACAAGTTACAGCATGGCTGTACCACAGATGGTTTACCTGTACCTCACAGGTGGTGATGATACCTGAGAGAGGGTGGCTGCACTTAGAGAGGGTAGCTGTATTGAGAAAGAGCAGCTTGAGGTTATAGGTAGTGGAAGTATGTCCATGAGATAAAAATACAATATGGCAGTACCTCAGAGAAGGTGGCAGCATCTCTAAGAGTCACTGTACTTCAGCGAAGGTAGCTGTCCCTAGAGCAGGTGGCTGCACCTCAGAGACATTGTCTCTGTGCACTCTAGATTCTGCATAACCTGCCTCAAAGACATTCCAATAACTCAAATTCAACACGGCAGAAATGTACTAAAAATATAACAAGTTATATTTGATGGAAGATTAGTGAACAGAAGTGATTCTTCAATTTATTTATGTACTTTAGAAACAGAAATTAAGAAGTTTATCTCCTACTGAGTTTACTATAGGATAAGATACGATAGTGTAGTATTATAATATGTATCTGATACAAGAAATCAAAAATGACTTGATCGCTAAGAGACTAAACTATAGACACCATGCTTTGGTGTGGGAGGTCCTTCTATGTGTTGCTTTTATTGGTTAAGGATTAAAGAACTGGCTTGGCCTATATCATGTGAGGAGGAAGGCAGAGTTAGAGAGACACCATGGAGCTTCTGGAAACAGATGCTGGGAACTGTCCCAGTAAGCCACAGCCACATGGCGATATACAGATGAACAGAAATGGGTTAAATTAATATAAGATTTAGCCAATAAGAAGTTAGAATTAATGGGCCATGCAGTGTTTTAAATAATATAGTTTCTGTGTGTTTATTTCAGGTCTAAGCTAGCTGGGCAGCTGGAAACCAACAAGCGACCTCCCTCCAACAATGCTTCACTGAAATACAAATAAATTTGAAAAGATCATGATCCATGACACCAAGGGATGAAAATTGGCAGAGCTTCTCAGCTGGCAGACAGATGGGAAAAGAGACACTAGATTAGTGGGCTTTCTACTTAAACTCTTTAAATGGATGATTTCTTGCTTCTTTATCACCAAGAGAAAGGGAAACTTTCAAATCTCCCACAAGGGGACACTCTTGTGGTGAGAACCAATACGTTTTAATTCTTTCTCTAGATTATCCAATCTGTGCAATAACCCAAACCTGACAAAAAAAAAGGAACTCATCCTACCCCCAAGCATAAAAGTGTTATAGGGTCCTCACTACCTGATAACCCTCCTGACTCATGGGAAGTCTGCTTTGGGATGTGTATATGTTTGTGTATGTGTATGTGTGTGTGCATGCACATGTGCACATTTGTGTGTGTGTGCATGCTACTGCAATGTATGTGTGGCGATATGTGTGTGCATTTGCATGTGGAGCCCAGAAGACTTCCTTGGGTGGCATGGCTCAGGCCCTGTCTACATTTTTACTTTGAGACAGGGTGTCTCATCAATCTGGAGCTAGACACATAGGCTAGGCTAATTACCTATCAATCTTGTCTTTTCCTCTGCAGAATTTTTGAATGAAATGTTTGCCCTGTTAATGTTGAAACATCAATGGGCAGCCTGTATAATGTAGTTCTGTTGAACATGTCCATATTGGGTTTCACTGTCTAAGCTGATGAGCATGAATTACCAGAACTGGAACATAAATCCATTGCACCACTCCAGGTATCCCTTTATTTTTTTTAAAAAAAATAGGCTCTGAAATTGAATCCAGGGGAATCACTTTAGTAAATATGCTCTCTCCTCACTCCAATATCATAACCTCAAACAGAGTTATAAACACATAAGAACTACAATATCAGGGTTTTCTTCCTGTAATGAATATAAGAGTATCTAAATGGCCTCTACATCTTAATAAAAATGTTTGAAATTATAAACATCACACTACAAAGGTATTGCCTAAATATTTTCTTATATGTGCATATAAAAATAAATAAGTGATATGTTATTCACTAATATAATGCCAAAATTTAAATATACAAGAAACTAATGTTTGAGTTTTACTGTATATTGTTAAAAAATTAAATATTAGATAATTTTAAGTACTTATGAGATGGTTTTATAAATGTGAGAAATTTTTGAAGACTACAAATCATGTTTTTTCATGATAGATAAAATACTAGGAAATTTGAGTACATTGGACATTCAAAGCCAATCCTCCATATTTCAGGCTCTCAAAAGTCTTAATTGCTCTTTTTTTT
>LOJH01013555.1:0-12130 GCA_001685095.1 Ellobius talpinus
GAGGTGGAAAATTTTTTTAATAACAATAAAAAAGTGTCTGAAAAAAAGAAAAATGCTCCAAAGTTTGCCCACATGCCTGTCTGGTGGGGGATTTTCTCAGCTGAGGCTCTGTCTTCCTAAATGACTCTAGCTTGTGTCAACTTGAAAGAACACCAGCCACCATAATAGCTTAATATATTAACTGACCAAACACTTACAATTTTAGTCATAACAGCAGTGAAATGAATGTAAGAGGGATCACTGAAAGAAGTGTGGAGCTACCTTAGATGGAAGCGCCTGGCACCTAGTAGAGTAGCAATAAAAGTCTTTTGTTTTACCTTGGGATGGAGGTAACTCTGACTGGTGCAACTTTATCATAGGAAAAGCTCTTTCAGTACAATGGTAGAAAAGATAATTTAAATGTGTCTTTTCAGTAAATTCATAAGAGATGGCTAGTTCATAGAGGAGAGGTATTATAGGTAGCATTCTGAAGTTAAGTTAGGGGCACACTTGTAGGTAGGGCTTTGTTTTGCTTGTTCTATGTTTTCATTAAGTGTGCTCTCCATCACTCTGGCTGTCTTACTGGTAAGACACTTTTATATATGGTTCAACCAAGGATACGAAAGCAATGAAAATCAACACACTGAGTCATGGGGCATTGTCAACTTGTGCTTACATTGTTTGAAATTTATAGGCAATAAAATATCATTGTATTAAATCCTGATGTGGTAGTTTTTCTGAGTGCCAACATTTTTTTTTCTTGGAAAGAGTAAGTTATTTTGGGGCAACTAATTGTATCAGAAAGATAAGGGAGGTAAGATCCTTGTCTCTCAAAAGAACACAACACACACACACACGCACACACACATGTACAGACACACATATACACAAATGCATATACATGCATACATCTGTGTACACACATGTACATACATACACACATGTAAACATGACTGATTTATGAAAGGCTGACTTTAACATTGCAGACATTTTCTAATCCAAAGATGCCTCGATATAAATTAGTATTTGAGATTCTGATTATGCATTAGTGAACCTTAAACATTGAAACCACTTCTTAAAGATAACAGAATACCAATAGTTTAATAATCACAGAGTCATGGTTCACAAATTCCTCACCATCTTTGCTAATGAGCAAGTACTAATGGTTCCTAATGTATGTAGTGCTGTTAGTTTTAGAAAGCTATGGAGTGTCACCATTATATAATGATATTCCCCATAAAAGAATCAGAAAATCCCTGGGCATGGTAGCACAAGCCTTTAATCTCAGTATTTGGTAGGCAGGCAGACCTCTGTGATATAGAAGGCCAACTTGATCTACCTGGCAAGTTCCAAATCATCCAGCATTACATTTTCCCTTCAAAAATGAAGAGCTTTTTATAACTAATTAGAAGAACTTTAGAGGAGTTCCTGCTAGTCAGGGCAGCTACTGTTGGGCGTTTTTCTGTTTAGATGGTAGCCCAGGCTGGCCCATTTATCTGCTTCTCAGATATTATCACATTTTTTGGTTATTGGTTCACATAAGTTTTCTTTATTCTATTTTCATAGTACAAAGAATTTGTGCCCCTGTTTTCCAACAAGATTATTGTGAAAACTTAAAAAAAGTCTTTAGGTTTCAGAAAATGAAGTTGAAGTATTTTAAAACTTCTATTGCCCAGGCTTTTCTTCTCTTCTTCTCTAGTCCCTAACTTCTGAGTTTTATTTTTTTATTTCTGGAATTTCAGAACTATTATGATGATGCTAATAAGGGCTAATAGTTTACTTTTCTATAACTTTGAGAGATTTAAAAATATTATATTCTTCCCTCCTAAATGCAGAATAAATTACATCCCCAACATTGTACAGTCCTATGTCCCATAAATATACCCTGTTAACATCAGAATTTCCAAAAATCATGACGACTTTTGATATGTAGCATATTTATAATTGGAAACATATTTGACAGCATCTAATGTTTAAACCTTGATCTGAAGGTTAATACCTTAAATGAATGCATAAAATTATCAAATTTACATTCAAAGTTTGGTTTGTATGAGTGAAGATTGATTCTTATGCACTATCTAAGTTTAGCATACTGAATCTATTTTTGTTTCTGAATCTGTTCTTTTTAAATAGAAATTTCTGGTTAAGAAAATTTATTGTGTGAAAATCCTTGGATTTTCACTTATACCTTAGGTGACGATATCCATGTAAGTCCTCTGTGTTGCCAAATGGCTATTGATCTGTTTCAAGGGTAAGAGGATCTATGTGACTGATCAATCTGAATATTATCTGACAGAGTTAGTAAGTAGCAGAAGAAATTACAGACCAAGGGTGATGTTTTCCTTTTGTCGCTATTGTTTTGAATGCAGTATCTTACTATTATTTATCCAAGTTCAAAAAGTTGAATTATGTCTACTTAAGGATTTTAGAAAACATTTAAAGATTTAATAGTGTTGCTTTCCACTATGTGAACATTATCTTAGAAAGCAATTAAGTCATTTTTTTCATAAGCCTATATGACCCTCTTTTGGTAAATTTATGGTAATGAAATGACTGCTGGTTTTAAATAAATAAATAGCAAGTCTCCAAATCCCGAGACTGACATGAACCACACATGTTGTTCACTGTTCCAGGTGGAAAGGGAACATACCCTGCCATGCTTTGTTCTAGATGAATATGTGCTCTGTGTATTGTTTAACGCTGAGGATAATTAGAGCCTAAGTTTTCAATGAGTATATAAGAATAAATGAAGTGGCAAGTTGAAAAAGCTTTATCTTTAAATACCCTAAGAAATAGAATGCATAAATAAAAGTAGATAATTTTGTTATAGTCCAGACACTAAATTAATGTGTAAAACAAGCAGATTTTAAGGCCCAAATACAAAAAAAAAATGCTTGACAATGACAGCTAATGGCCATGGGAGTGTTCTGTGATGTCACGAACTATGTGTTACTGGAAGCATTTTCCATTTAGTTGACCTTCAGTCTAGAGATTGCTGTAATTGTGGAATATCATCTCGTGAACTTTCTAAGACACATCAGATCACAATAAACCAACCGCAACCTGAGTGTGTGCTCACACTCTGAACATCATGCAATCTAAGTACTGTAGACAGAGAGAGTGCAGTGCACAGACACCTAGCATCTGAAATAAACCACAATATGCCCACATCTAAAAACATTTTCCTGCATAAATCAGAGAGAGAGGTATTGTGGAGACAAAGAAAGCGAGAATGTGTAAAGGAGAAAGGCCAAGCATACGTACATTCTCAAGTAGTCACGTATGAGAGACCCACAAGACATTTTGTAACTGAAAGTCTGTGATTGTTAACGTTTCCAGAGAACCCTTACCATTCACCAGCTTACTATTCTTTTTTCCCTTAAGACCCGCAGAAAGCTTTCATTTACAAAATTAAACATGAAATTCAATCTAAAAATTTCCACATTTTAGAGTGATTTCTGTTTCTGTCATGCTTATATATAATTTAAAAAGCATTAAAGCAGAACCTATCACAATGTGTCAATTTCTGAGAACAGCTTTTTGTTTGAATAAAGGCCCTAGATATTTAATAGGAAGTTAAAGAACACAGATACATTGGTCATTTTAGTATTAATATTTGTAAAACCATCCATTGAGAAAAAAATTCATGTACATTCTGGGTAAAAATGGCAAGATTTTGTGGTTTGGAGTCAGTATTTGTTAACCTTCAAAGCTATGTAAGTTGTGTTCCAAGGGTTTGGTAAGTGGAATACCATTTTAGAGGGCCTCACAGAACATAGATTTCTTGTTTTTTGTCTCAACTGCCCTCTGCCCATCGAATGAACAAAATCTCAGTATGCCTTTCATGTTTCATGACTAAAGTAAATAAACATGAAGATTAGTGTTAAATTTATGTATTGTTCAATCAAACATACATTATGATTTTTAATAAACTATTCATGCTGTATTTTTGAGCTCACACTATCAAAATATATTTTATTTCTAAATAAATCTATACTTTCCTATGTTCTCATTCTGAGCATAGCTTATACTGACATCAACTGTTCTTCTATGCTAAGATTCCATATCCTTGAATCCTACAAAGTAAATAAAGGTTTTATATTTCCGAAACACCTTTACTTCATTAAAATTATTATGTTAATTTATTTCTGTTGTCTGTGTGGGAGGTGTCCGGGTAGCATGCATGCCACTTTGCAAGTGTGGAGGTCAGAGAAAAACTTGCAGGAATCTGTTCTCTCCTTCCACTGTGTGGGCCCCAGATTAAACTCAGGTCGCCATGTTTGACAGCAAGCATCTTCACCCATCGATCATCTTGACAGCCCCTTAATTTATTTAAAATAAACATTTAAATAACTTTTTTGGAAGGTGGTTAGGTGAAATCATGTTCATGATATTAATTAAAACTTACCGTTTGCAGGGAGCTTACTAACAGCTAATGAGCATCATGTTGAGCTTTAAAACTAGGACTTTAAAAAATTACTTATTTCATTCTCTACATGAAGATACTTAGTCATAGGAATAATAAGAATCTTGCCCATCAACTAAAACCGTTTCAGAGTCAGACTCTTACATCTTAAGTCTTTTTCTTTATAGTATCATTGTATGAAGTCGAAACCAAATAAAAGCTCATTTTTCTAATTTTCTAATGAAACAATGGTATTGAAACAACCATTATAGGAGAGTAATGAAGTTCATTGAGCTCTACAGGAGACTTCCTCTGAGTTTTTATACTTTTCTTCCTGAAACTCAATTATGATTTGGCTCCGGCAAAATGACAACATTTCTTCCATGTTTTCTTTTTCAAAATTAAACTACTTCAATATTTCTTTCAGTTCCTTATATCACTGTGATTTTGTAAATTCATAAATTAGAAGAAAAGGTATTTTTTTTCTGTCAGCCATTGACTCCAACATTAAATATAGCCAAATTTAACTTGTTATGATTCTGATAATGAGCCTCTCTTTTATTTCCATGTTGATGAATAGTGCTTTTGATTGATTTCTTTTTAATTCAGAGTTTTATTTTTTTTGAGTATTTCATACATGGGTTCTATATTTACATCACTTCCATTTCTACTTCTCCATACTACAACTCCTTCATCCACCTTTCAAATTATTCATTTACTATTACACACACACACACACACACACACACTCAAATAGCAACTATAGTGTTGCTTATACATACATGTGTATAGAGTTGACTACTTAGGATTGGGTAACTTATCAGGGCACATACTTGAAGAAAACTGGTTTTTCCTCTCTCAGGAGCCATTGAATGCCTTGAGCTTATCTAGGATGGATTTTGTGACATTTACTCTGTCCTTGTTGCCATGTTTTCTGGTGTTACTGTCATGTAGATCTTGTTTAGACAGTTAAATTGTGAAGATTTCATGGGTGAAGCATACATGTTACATCTCCTTGTAGTAGGAATCCTGATTCTCTGGCTTTTACAATCTTTCTGTTCATTCTTCTATGACTTTTCTGAGTCTTAGGTGTAGGGGTTGGTTTGTAGATGTATCATTTGGTGCATCCCATGGTGCATTTTGGACAGTTGTGAATCTTTGTAAGAGCCTCCATATGCTGCAAAAGAGGTTCAAGAGACTCCTCAAACAATATAGAGTATTGCCATTGCCTTTGCTTGCCTTCATGAACTTGCAGATAAGACCTTGTTGCCGAAGACAACACACACTTCCGAAACAGCTTGGCAGAATGGAGCTGAACAGACTTGGAAATTTCCTTTCTGAGAATTAGTTCTCCGAGTGTTAGTATCAGAAGCTATGCTATGCAAGCTTCTAAAGTAGAAAAATAACCAATAGTCCCATCCAGATGTAAAGCCTAGAAACCACAAAAGTGACTGGACTGGCAAGATACCCCCAATGGTGCAGTAGTGGCACTTTTGTCTTGGGAGCAACCAACTGCAGTCTGTTTGGACTTGGCCTACTATTCAGACTACTGAAATACAAGGTTTTCAGAAAAGCAATTCTGCTTTGGGAATAAAAATATCGAAGCAAGCAGGATGAGAGACGACCAAATGTAGGCTTGGAAAAGCAACATATTAGAATTTTTTCTCCAAAAATGTTGAAAATTCTGTCAATAGTGCCTGTTATTTGTTTGTCAGCTTGCTTCGATTTTTTTATTCCCAAAGCAGAATTGCTTTTCTGAAAACCTTGTATTCTGAGAAAGATAATTAAAAATATAGTCATGATCCTAATTTTTAAAACCTTTTTTTGTTAAATATACTTTTTGTTAACTAATACTTGTAAATATATTGTATTTGTAGTTCTTTTTATTCATGAATAATTATTTCTTTTTTCCTTTGGCTTTATGAGACAGGGTTTCACAGTAGCTTTGGAGACTGTTCTGGAACTAGCTTTTGTAGACCAGGCTGGCCTCAAACTCACAGAGATCCTCCTGCCTCTGCCTCCCGAGTGCTGGGATTAAAGGTGTGTGCCACCACTGCCTGGCTTATGAATAATTATTTCTAAATGAGAACTTGCTTTTTAATTTTTGATATTATAATATATTTACAACATTCTACCCTTCCCCTTTCTCCCTCTCAAACCTCCCATTTACCTCTCCCCACTCTCCTTCATGGCTTCTTTTATTAATTGCTACTATATGCGTACCGTTAAATGTATATACAAGTATATTTGTAAATATAACCTGCTCAGTTAATAAAATATTACTTATATGTATGTTTCTTAAGACTGACCATTTTTCAGCACTGGTCAACCATTTGGTGTTTTCTTCCCTGTGGAGGACCACCTCTCCAGCTCCTAGCTCTCCTCAGTTGCCTATAGTTCTTTGTGTAGGGCTGAGGTCTTTAAGGCTTTCCCTGATCTACGTTGGCATGTCCATTGGTGTCATCCCTTTTCAGCTGACGTTTAGGCAGTAATGGTGAGATTTTCATGGGTGTAGTGTCTCACAGCATACTCCCAAGTCCTTTGGCTCTTACTGTCTTTCTGCTCCCTCTTTCACAGTGTTCCCTGAGACTAAGGTGGGAAAGTGTTCTTTGGTTGTATACATCACGAATATATTTCAGTAATCTATTAAAAATATTAAGTTTCTGGATATGGTGGCACACACTTGTAACAACAGCATGAAAGAAGGGGCAGGCATTAAAAATCATTTTCAGTTGTATATTGAGGCTAACTTGGACCACATGGGATGTCATCTAAAAAACAAAACAGCTGAATATCAATAAATAAAAATCTCTTGTTATTTTTATTATGTTCGTATAATTCAAAGACTAACTTTTTAAATCAATGTCTTTTGTTTTGATTTATAACATATTTATAATTGAATAAGAACTGCATTATAACCTCACTTACTTATCCAGAGTTTAGCAACAACTCAAGAGCACACATGGAAATAGGTTTTAAAAGTAGCAATTTAAGTATAAATGGTACTTATTAGTGGTGAATTGAAAAAATCAGTTGAAAGGTACATTTCACCATTAGAAATTTATTTATCTTATATGTGTAGATTTTTTTCTGCATATGTGTCTGGTGCCCCCTGAGGAAAGAGGAGGTTGTTGGATCCCCTAAGACTGCAGTTACAGTCGGTTGTGAGGTACTATGTGAGTGCTGAGGATTGAATCTGTGTTCTCTGAAAGAGCATCCAGTACTCCTAACCATTGAACCATCTCTCCAGACCATTTCACCATTTTCAGACCTTTCAGTTAATGAAAGTGAATATGAAAGTATTCTGATAAATCTTTATTTTTGTGTTTTATTTTCCCTAAATTCAAAAGAGTAGCCATGTAGTAACATCTCAACAAACAATATGTCAAGAACATGTTCCAGTCTTTTGCGTGGCCCTATTCTGGGCTCTTCACCATGGCTATACTGAAGTTCTGAGGGGGAAACACTTTTCACAGGAATGTTATAGCCACAAATACTGTGGAATTCTTATGCAAGATACCACAGAACTGTATTTTCTCTAGTCTTTGCACGTGTGTTTAACTTCTAAATAAGTTATAAATTAACTGCAGTGCTGGCATTTGTGTGATTTACAGACGCCCACTGGGAGAAAAAAGGAAAAACCCACCAGCAGTCAGGAGCTCTCAAGTGTAGTATGCCTGTAGATTCACAAAGTTAAGGGGAAAACTGAAAATAGTGCCAAACAAAAAGCCAAGAGCCTGACTATTAATATTTAGATTAGAGAATGGGGATAGGGAATTCACATAAAATAGCCCACAAAAGGACATATTATTTTCTCTATAAAGTGATATTTCGGTTTTTGTGAAATAAAAACTGGGGGGAATGATCTACCTTCCCAGACTGGATATTTCTGAATTTAAAAAATGATTTTTGTTGACAGCTATGCTACATGTGCCATTGATAGACTGAAGATAGACCTCTGTTTTCACAAGGAGGACAGTATTTATATGGAGAGACCTGAGAGAAAAACACTAGTTGTAATAAATTCTTGGCACCAAGAGGGAAAACGATATGACTTTTGGGTTGCAAGTATTGTTAAAAATCTTAACTTCTCCCCATCCATAGCTGAGGGCTACTCACAGTTGGTGGCTGCTGGAGCAGGGTTAACCACTTCATTTTAGGGGTGTGGCTGCTGGTAGGATGCCCATGCCCAAGCGGCTGGCATACAGTCATGTGCATGTGGTTAGCACTAATCAGACTCAGTGGGTAACATAGAATAGTGAGTTGCTAATAATCAACTTTAAAGCGAGGACATGGAGTTAGAAGGGAGATGGGATGAGATGATTCGGGGTAGTTGGAGGGGCCGGAAGAAGAGGATGGATATAATCAAGATACCTTGTATACATGCATAAAGTCTTCAAAGAATAAATTAAAAATATTTTTTTAGAAAAACAACTATGATTTGAGTCTTATTTTAATCATATTAAAATCTGTAACTATTGCTTTGTGAGGAATAGATATGGTGATGCTTATAAGGAAACTGGTAAAATACCAAGCTTCTGTACTGGTCAGCTGCTGCTTTTGTTTCAGGGTTAGAAGTGCTAAGCTGACTGAACACAGGAAAGTTGCCAATGAAGGTTTGTGATTTTTTTTTAGAGGAATGCTTTCTATCTCTCAATTTTATATGTATGAAGGCAATAATGAAATGGCCTTTAAATATATTTCTGTTCACGTACTTGTTAGTTCTGGATAAAGTGCCTTGCTATATAGCTCAGGCTGGCCTCAAACTGAAAACAGGTTATCCGCTTCAACCCTGAATTCAAGATTACAGGAATGCATCACTATACCTGGCCCCAAATGTCTTAAGTCAATATTTGGGGAGGGAGGAAAATGTGAATACTTATTATATTATATTATATTAGGTATTTGATGCCAGTCCTCTTCATTTATCTTTCTTTTCTCAGTGTTAAAATGTTTTATCGATCTATTTTCATGGTTTTAGAAGCAGCTTATCATCATTTATAGAATGTAAAATTAAGGTAAAATCTTTAATGAACTCTACTGTTCTCAGTGAGAAAGAATTCTGTGTAAACAAGTACAGAGAAATGCTTCCTTCAGACACAATTTTGCCATCATCGCATTGAGTGAATTTTCAATACCATTGTTACCATGTAAACCAAATGCCAAGTATTAAGCAAATCTTACTCCTGATACATCTGAAAATAAATTTTAATTTTAAAAGTGTTTCTGTCTGGATACCACAACATACAGAGGCTTTAAAAACCTTTTCAGGTCCCTGCTAGTCTGTGGCTTACCATAGTTTTATTTACATCTCCTATGCTTTTGAAGAAAAACATTTTCTCAGTGTAATTTTTTTTAGTATAAAAAGTCACATAATTGGAAAAAAGACTAAAAATAATTCATTATTCTTAGGGTTTTATGAAAAGAATGTTTCTGCTTTCTTAAAATAAATGAAGGCTATAAGACAAAATGCTCGCCGGTCTTTCTGGGGTATGTGACAGATGATGTCTGCAAAGCTCATGGAGCCCCAGGGAATAAGGGCTCTATAAAGAAGAGTGCTATTAAAAACTAAGGGCTTTTGTGGAGATAAACTGTAACTTTTAGTATGAGATCCATATTTCCATCAGATGAAAACTGGGGCCAAGGAAAGAGCACTTGTTGGGTTTACTATGCAGGAGCTGTGCACCCCTCATTTCAGGCTGATGCTCATGGAAGGAGAACACCTGTTTTTCTACCACCTCAGCCCTGCCCCCCAGATTGTAAAATATTTGAATCTGCTGAAAGACTTCTCTCCTAGATACACACCTCTGGCTCTGCTCCTGTGTGCATCTCAGCCTTTCTGCCCCCAGACCTTCCTGTCTTGGGTCTCCTGAGAGTTGGTTTTCAAGAATTGTGTTTCCTGCCATGCCCCAGTTACTTGCCAGTGTTTCTGCCCACACACATTCATTTCTTTTTCCAGCCCCCATCACATCTCAAAATGAAGGCATCAGATACTCTCCTGAGTCAGATACTCTCATGTATCAGATACTCTCCTGCATCAAAGTGTGTAGAGATAGTAGGAAAGCTGGTAGATCTGCTTTCACCTTCATGCTTCTCTACCCTGCATGTGGCCCAGGCAGAGGAAAGGAGTTTCTTCTAGTACTTTATATTACTTGGAATTGTAACTATTTGTTTTTTTTAATTAAAAAGTTAATTAGATAAAATTATATCATCTCTACCCCCTTCAACCATGTGTCCTGTGGTGATTGACTGTATCTTTCCCTGTGTGGATGAGTATTGTTGACGTGAAAAAGGCCATGTTAAGCCCACCAATGTCTCTGACTCATGGGAATGGCAAGGTCATGTTGGGTAAGAAGTTGGGAAGAGAATGGCAAGCCCTTTTCCACGTCAGACTGGGGTGGGAGTTTGGGGAGAAAATGACAAGACCTTCCCTGAGTTCAAGTACAAATGCTGATGAATGGTTAACTTTTAGTTGAGAACAGCACATGCAAAGAGTAGTGCCCATACAAAAGTACCCCAGCAGCTTCTGTGTCTCTTGTAACTGTGGGACCATGACTCCCTTTGACTCCTCATTCGTAGAGAGTTAGCTACCTCACCTCCATCTTAAGCTGTGTATAGTAAACCTGTCTCCATGTCCAGCTCTATATAAGAAATTCAGTGAGTTTCTGGAAAATGGAACATCTCCATCAGCATGTGCATGCTCCTGATTCCAGCTGTTCTGTATGTGTATAACATCTCCATAAGCATGTAAATCCTCCTGATTCCAGCTGTTCTGATGTGTAACGCATCTCTGTCAGCGTGTACATCCTCCTGATTCCAGCTGTTCTGTATGTGTATCACATCTCCGTCAGCGTGTACATCCTCCTGATTCCAGCTGTTCTGTATGTGTATCACATCTCTGTCAGCATGTACATCCTCCTGATTCCAGCTGTTCTGTATGTGTATCACGTCTCCGTCAGCGTGAACATCCTCCTTATTCCAGCTGTTCTGATGTGTATCACATCTCCATCGCATGATAATATGGGATCTCCTTCTTTATATGTGCTACTTTTATTGGTTGATGAATAAAACTGTTTCAGGCAAAGACTTAGAAGAGTAAAGCCAGGCAGGAAATCTGAACAGAGATATATAGAGAGAGCTTAGACAGAATCGAGGAGACGCCATATAGCTGCCAAAGGAGAAAGATACCAGAATGTTACCTGTAAGCCACAGCCTTATTGTGATACATAGATTAATAGGAGTAGGCTAATTTAAGATGTAAGAGCTAGGTAGGAATCTGTCAAAGCCATTGTCCAAACAGTGCTGTAATTAATATAGTTTCTGTGTGATTATTCAAGTCTGGGTGGACAGGAAACAAAAGTGCAGTTCTGTTTACACTCGTGATTCCAGCTGTTCTGTATGTGCATGCGTAATTTCTTCTTTGCCAAGTCAATATCAAAGCGGTGCAGATTTTGGCAATCCCTCCCTCCAAACCTCCAAACCTCCTCATGTCCTTCCCTCACTCCTTTTCAAATTCATGGTCATCATCATTATTATTATTATTAATTATTATTGTATCTTTAAATATACAAAGAAAATCTGCTGTGTCAGTTTTATGTTGCTTGTATATATACAATTTCAGGGATGACCAATTGGTATTGGAAATCAACTAGGGCCTAGTTCCCGGGTTAGACTAATTCCCTCACCCACAGTAGTCTTTTTTAATATTTATTTATTTATTATGTATACAATATTCTGTCTGTGTGT
>LOJH01013556.1:9610-22657 GCA_001685095.1 Ellobius talpinus
AGATCTGGTGCCCTCTTCTGGCGGGCGGGCATACATGGAGGCAGAATGTTGTATGCACAATAAATAAATAGGGAGGGAGGGAAGAAAGAAAAAGAAAGAAAGAAAGAAAAGGCAGCTTATATTATAGTTAGTCCAATAAAGAACATCTTTGGCCTGGCCCAGGCTATTAATACCAGCACTTAGGAGACAGAGACAGGTATATTTCTGTGAGTTGGAGGCCAGCTTAGCCTACAGAGTCTGAAAAAAGAGTGCTTGCTGAAAGAAAGCTTAATGTTATTTAGTCAATACAAATGGAGGCAATATATCTTTTAAATACTTATTTAATATTTTCTTTTAAATATTTATCTGTGTGTGTACGTGCGCATTAATGAGCATGCGCATTCGTGAGAATGTGCATTCTGGAAGATTGTATCAGATCCCTTGGGTTTGTAGTTTCAGGCTTTTCTTGGACACCATCTTGTTACATGAGAGATCAACTAGGAGCTGATTTTTGGTCCTCTAAACTACTAAGTTAAGAATGAAAGTTTTAGAACTCTTGGTTGTCAAGTGATGCACCATTGGGGTTAGAGTGTGAATATAATGTTTTTTTGTATCTTGGCAAGATTTTTGAAGTGCCTCATATATGGAAACCAAGTAGTAATTTTGAAAAGAAAATGTGAAGGGCCTGGAGAGGTGGCATTTAAGAGTACTGATTGCTTTTCCAAAGGTTGAGTTCATCCCCAGCAATCACATGGCAACTCACTACCATTCTGGTGCCCTTTTCTGGCTTACAGGCATATATGCAGACATAATACTGTATACATAATAAATCTTTAAAAGGGGGGTGTGGGAAATGCACATTACATGAAACATTTTTTAAATGCAGATATAAATATAGGGGATGTTGAAAGAAATGTGTGTGAGAGAGAACCTGTGTTTCTAATCACTTTGTACTGAACATTTTTCTGCTTACTTTATTCTTGGATTTTAAGATTTATTTATTACATATACAATGTGCCTCCTGCATGTACACTTCCATGCCAGAAGAGGGCACCAGATCTCATTACAGATGGTTGTGAGCCATCATGNNCCATCATGTGGTTGCTGGGAATTGAACTCAGGACCTCTGGAAGAGCACCCAGTGTGCTTAATCTCTGAGCCATCTGTACAGTCCCATTGGATGTTCTTTAAGATTGCTTTTTTTTTTAATTTTTTTGTGGAGGTAGTTGAGGCAGGGTTTCTCTATGCAATATGGACTGTTCTGAGTGTTTTGCCTGCATGTATAGATATGTACCATATGCATGCTTTGTGTTCTTGGAGGTCAGAAGAGGGTGTTGAATCTCCTAGAAATCAAGTTAGATGATAGTTGTGAACCACCATGTGGATGGTGAGAGCCAAACCTGAGGCCTCTGCAAAAGCAACAAGTGCTCTCAACTACTGAGCCATCTCTCCAGCTTCAAGATTCCTTAATTTGAATTTAGAGTTTAATAGCAGGATTTGATTTTGTAGTTTGTTGAGAGTAGCCTTGGCTGGACTAAAACTAACTATGTAACATAGACCAAACTGACTTTGAACTCATAAAGGTCCACCTGCTTCTGCCACACAAGTGCTGGGATTAACCATGGGCCACCATATCCGGACCAGTATTTGATTTTGCTGGCTCATTGCTTCCCCAAAAGAAGGAAAGAAAATTTCCTAGATGTGGAAGTTGGCATTGACATTGTAAGTTTAACGTTTGTACATAGGGCCAAGCTAGTCTGTGGTAATGTCGTTTCATAAGGCTGTGTACTTGCACAGAGTACTCCTTTAAAGAACACTACTTTAACTGGGTGGTTGATGGCACATGCCTTTAATCCCAGCACACGGGAAGCTAGGGTTGTCTGAGTTTGAGGCTAGCTTAGTCTAAAGAGTGAGTTTCAGGACAACCAGAGCTATATAGATAAACCTTTTCTCTAATACCCCCCCCCAAAAAAAGAAAACCAGACCAAAAAAAACAAAACAAAAAAAAACCCAATACTTTTTAATACCTTATGTATTTAATCAAATTCTTCTCTGTTTAATTTGGGTATAAACCCTCCATTTCTTCAGAAATGGTTTATTTAGTCCTTGAAGACCATCCTAGTGGGATATATAAGCAGGAGGAAATGCTTTTGTTTTGCTTAAATGAGCATTTTATTCTTATTTTGGAAATGATTGAAGTGTCTCATGCTAAGACCTGTTTTGTGCTGACTTCTAACATGACCTTTTCTTTTCTTTAGACTTGCATGGAAGTGTTGGAAGCCTTGTGTGATGGTAGCCTAGGAGACTGTAAAGAAGCTGCTGAAGCTTATAGAGCAAATTGTCATAAGCTTTTCCCTTATGCTTTGGCTTTCATGCCCCCTGGATATGAAGAGGATATGAAGATCACAGTTAATGGAGATAGCTCTGCAGAAACTGAAGAACTGGCCAATGAAATTTGAACATCATTAAACAAGCAAATGGAATGACTTTGGACCATATCTAGTGTATAATATTTTTGTCACGCACCTGCTGCATTGCTCTAACTTACACAAAATGAGAGGAGTAAATGTTCTTGCCTTCAAATAGTCTTTTACGTTTTTTATCCTGCTGAAAACTATATATAAAATATCTAACATTACAGGATATAGGTTCAGTTTCTTAAAAATTAAAAGCTGCTAAAATTGAGGGGTTTAAAAAAATTCCATATCCTACTCCTACCTTCCCTGCCCATATTTTTAAACTAATTTATATAAAATCTGGAGGCTATTACAGCTAACATAGCAGGTGTGTGGCAGAAATATTACTTTCAATTTGTCTTGTGAGATTTTACTATATCTCAGACAGCATAAATGCTGTTTTAGCACTGGATTCTTTCACTGAGCACAAAGAGTTGTTGGGGCTTTAGCATCTGACTGATTTTGTTACGGGGTTGATTCTTGACCATAGGAAGTATGCAATGTGAATCACTATGTACAGAGCCAACTACAACAGATGTTTGACGTTGTAGAGACTGGGACGCATAGCTACCAAGCAGATTATATGAAACCTAGAAGGTGTTCAGTACGCGTGTTGTGTTTCCAAAATTTGCTGTACATGATCAGTTTGGTGTTCTTGTACCACAGTTTTTAACCGAAGGAACCAGTTGGAACAATCTCAATTTTAACTAAAACTTGAAGAACTAAAATAACAATGCAGACCTTTAGCATTGTTTTTGGCCAAACTTGTTAAAACTGTAATGCAAGAACCAAATGCACTGTGATGTGGCACCAACTAATTAGCAAGCATGAATTTTTCACCCGAGAGTGAAAAAAAAAGAAAATCTACCATGGCTTGAAGTTAAAGAGCAGAACTCCTGACTACCATTCTATGACTGATCAAGAGACTAATAGCTAAAAACCTCAGCAGGCCTTGTTCACGATATGCAGAAAAAAGTGCTGCAGTTTAGATACCTCTGGAACTTTTCCACAGTGTCACAGGTTTGTAATACTTGAAGCCCTTCATTTCTAAGAATATATTTCTTGCTCAGTTGTTTCAGGCAAGCCCAAGACTTTGTAATTTTTAAAGGGCCCAAGATTTTTTTTTTCAATAACAGACCAGCTTCTTTTTCCTGCAGTTCAAAATGTAATTTCTTTTTTGTTGTCAAACATAAGGTACCAAATATGATGCAATAAATTGTTTTGAAAAACAGTTGTGTGAATATTTCCACTAATCCGAGTTGGGCTTCTGTGAAGTACACAGGTGGAAACAGAGATTGCAAGCCAGAGGCAATGAAATGCATTGTAGGGCTAGTACGGAGGGGAGCTTTTTAGAGTGGGCTAAATGGTGGTGTCAGGGAAGTTCCAGAATGAAGTAGAATGCTGCTCCTTTGTTCAGATTTCACTGAGGGCTAGAATTGTAGCAGGTCCTATGAATGTAATTCATAATCTGAAACGTAAACTAAACACGACTATTTTGATTGGGAAAACGAGCCTTAAATATGTCAAACCTGTACACTGAGAACTAGCCTCAGGCTCAATATTCTCTTTATGTTTGCAAGGTCTGAGCAATTAAGTTTAAGTAAAATTAATTAAGTGTATATAAAATCAAACTTTTGTAGTATTTTAGTTAGAGATAGTTCATACGCTAAAGGGAATTTTCAGAAGATCAGATCCTTTTGTTTCATAGTACATGATCTGCATTCCACATCCCAGTCTAACAGGTTAGTGATGCAAAGATAATTACAGTCTGAACTCCAGTGCTTTGCTTTAACAAGCCCTGTCTCAGGAACATCTTAACAGATGGCAAAAAAAAAAAAGTAAACTTTAAAAATACTTCTCCTATGAGTGGCAACTGAGGCTCTTACTGTTTGGAATAAACACTAGTGCTACCTCTGCCACTAGTTCAGTGTTGGAGGAGGCACCAGCCATATAGTAGGCGTGTATGTGTGGTTTTGTTTAAACTCTATATCACAATGAAATCTATTTGTCTTGACAATGTTCAAACGATGTAGATTGTCTTAGGATGAATACTCAGAAGTACTCAGAACTCTAATGCAGATGCCACCTGAAAGCTAAATTCCTATCATGTATATTGTATTCCAACCCAATTTTACTGAAACTATTGAATAAATCTTTTATTTTCCTTCAGGTTTACTTTATAGTGTATACATTGTCTGGTGTCAAAGGACCTTGACTGGGTTCACCTAAAACATTGTACTGTACTCTCTGAGTATATCAACTGGATGATTTCCCATTTACCCCATCCATATTCAGTTAATTTCCAGTGATACTGTGGGGGAAAACAGGGTTAGATAAACAAGTTGGAAAAATGCAGTGTGATGTTGTAATCTAAACAAGTGCCTTATGTTTATTGCTAAGAACTGGTGTTATCAACCCTTTTAATAAGGGGTTCCCTCGGCCTGTATTAATATAGGAAAGTAAAGATCCTTTTGTTTTTCTTTATATTCACTATTGTCATTTCTCATTGAAAAGCTAAACTCTGACTAGCTTAGTTTACTTAGCTTTAATTAGATAGTTGAGTCGTTTTCACTATTTTTTCTGTATTTATTATGCACAACAATAAAATGATCTCTAATAGCATGACTAAAAGTAGTGCCGATGTCACTGGAAAGCTTTCTGGGCGTTCTTAGGCCCTGTTTTTTTCACCATGATTGTACTGCATACTCTCCTGCTCTCAGCTATGAAACGCGAGAGCTGTGAGTGTGAAGAGCTCAGAGTCGTGGTCTAAAGTCAGGCGGGTTGTAACAAACTCAGACGTCCCTTCTGGTCAACTGGTGAGACTATTTCTGTTGCCACGCATAACATCCATTTGGGGAAAGCTTAAAAAGTAAAGTATTGAACATGGTAGGCATTTCTTTTAAATAATATTGTCTTTGAATTCTGAAGATCATGATATTAAGAGTTCCAGAGCAACTTTTCTGATGGAAGGATTCTTTTCTGCCTCATGCTCCTGATTTTTTAATTGAAAGATTGTCAAATCTAAGACACAAACCCTATGAAATAGCTGTTGCACCACAGGAAGCAGAAATGGTTTCAGTTTTTGCTGGTTGGAAACTACAATTTGCAGCAATAAAAACTTGGAAGAGGTTATTAAGTTTCGCTTTTCCCTTCTACAGCTGTGAGATGGATATGGAAAGTATAGTGTGTAGGAGATTCTGGAGAGTGCTGTGTTTAACAAAGAATATCTTTTATGTATACTCTAGTTTGTATAACAAAATGAATACTTCCACATACTCATGCTATACTACCAAAACAAGCAGAGTGCATACCTATAACCCCAGCACTTGGGAGATGGAGTTGAGGACCAGTCTGGAAAGATAAAGCGTAGGGAAAAACTATAAAAGGAAAGAGTCTAAAAGTCTCCAATTTGTTAGTTCATGCAGTTGGCACCGAGGCACCATTTTGGTATGGTAGCCAGAAGAAGAGTTTGGTACAATATAAATTAGAATTTACTGACGCTGTAACCTCAGTGTTCTATGTACCTAAACCAGTCTGTAGCCCTTGTTTCAAGGCTGCTTGTACCAAATGTAAGGATGTTACTAGCAGTGCAGCAAAACCATACCAAGGTCTGTCTTATATTTTTTGGGACAGTATCTCACTATGTACCCTTGTTTGCCTCAAACACAGAGGTCTGCCCCTCCTGAGTGCTGGGATTAAACACGTGTACCACCACGCCTAGCTATGAAGGCTTAAAAAGATGGGGGTGCACACTTATGTGAGTGCATGTGTGGCGTTCAGGACAACTTGCATAGGAATCTTACCTTCCACCCTTACATTTCAGGGATCAAACTCAGGTTACCTGGCTGCGTGGCACATCTACCTGCTGAGACGTTTAATTGGCCTGTAAGTGAGGCCTTGATTTCTAGTTCAAGAACCTGTATTTCTCTACATGTTGGAAATCTCATTGTAATGTAAAGATATCTGGCCTCTCTGAGGACAAATTGTCTTCTCATTTAGGAGTAAGGAAGTGAGGTAATTTTGAGAGTGTTCTAGATCTCGAGTTGTTTTCAACTAATGATGCTTGTCTTCTGTGTTAACCTGTACATGACTGGCCCGGGAACCCTGTGCTGTCTCTGGTTTTCCGTTTTGTCCTGAATGAATTTGTCCACCTGTTTACTTTGTAATTAGAGTTTTTCAGGACACACTTATGGCTACACTGTTCTTCCAAACTGGCTTTTCTTAGGAACTCAATTTACCTGCCCTCCAGTAATCATATTGTTGCTCTGTATCTTTTAAAATGAAAAAGTTGCCATTTAAAGTAGATGGTAACAGGACTATCCCCTGGATTCTGGAATACCAAATACTAATAACTTCCGTTGATTAACTTGGTAAAAAAAAGTGAGAGTAATAGACATATTTAGGAACATGTATTCAGCATTACTTGTTCAGAAGTTCATTAAAAAGGACCTAAGAATAAGCCAACTGCTTCACTTGTTTGTTTTTTTGTAGTTTGAAAACTTTAAGCACTCCATTGAACCCAGCATTTTCAGCTTCCTGCAAGAACTATGTGAGTGAAATGTCCAATGTAATATGAAGTTACATGACTCATGCTTTGCTTCAAATTCCTATGAGTCCATTTTTAAATTTGTTTTATTATATATTGTGTGTGAACTTGGAGGAGTCAGTCTCTTCTCCCACTGTATAGGTCCCAGAATTTGAACTCCTGATTATCAGACATGGTGCCCTTACTTAGTGATCTCTCCAGCCTGTAAATCTATGGAAGTTTAAAAGTCATGATGCCGAAAAGTGGTGGCACATGCCTTTAATCCCAACACTTGGGAGGCAGAGACAAGACAGGCAGATCTCTGGATCTCTGAGAGCTCAAGGCCGGCCTGGTAGAACGAGTTCCAGAACAGGCTCCAAAGCTACAAAGAGATGCTGTCTGAAAAACAACAAAACCAAAAAAAAAACCCAAAATCCCCACAGTGACAGCTATGCATAATTTCCCCACAGAATATAGGGAGTGAACTTAGACCATTTGCAAAATCTCAAATTTCCTATCCCTTGTCTGTGGTTATAGGAGATTCATCTTGGTCCTATCTGTTGGCCATAAGTAATCTCAAAAATATAGATATTGATGTTATCAGTACTTTTCCCACGTGTAATCGTTATCAATACTTTTCCCACATGTAATCTTTGTTATTTTAGTAATTTGGCAGTAATGGTTGTGGCTTTCTTTGTAGGACACAGGTGCTGGAAGTACCACCTCTAGTTTTCTCTACTGTCTGTTGTGATCCTGGTTGGCGCTCATCTTGTATCTTTGGCAGGCTCTTTGCAGGTATGGCCGTGCCTATTAGAACTGACTTACTGCAAAGGATGCCACTCAATTCTTAATCTTTCAAAGAATATAAGGACATTGTTGACAGACATACTACACACCTAGACTTTTAATGGCCTAGCATCTTGAATCTAGCTTCTCCACACCATAGAGTCAATGACAGCCATCATCTCTAGTCCTCCGTTGCCTTTCTCTATGTGGAAGGGACAGTCAGTCCTTGAAATTGTAAGCTTAACACTGGGTATGCAAGTCCCAGGAGAAATCTGAAAACACCTGTGTTGCCTAGGCCCACCAGGAAACTTGATTTAAATGATCTGCAATTAGTATTAATCAATATTGACGTCTGCCTGACCCTGACCTTTTCTAGAGGCTCTTAAGGTATATCCAGAGTTAAGAGGCGTTGTCTCAGTCAGGTGTGCCTTTAATCATAACACTGAGGAGGTAGAAACAGGTGAATCTCTTTGATAGTTTGAGGATAGCCTGATCTACAGAATGAGTTCCAGGACGGTCAAGAAAGAGTGAACAGAGAAACACTATCTCTGAAAACAAGAAAAACTATGGAAGTACAGAGATTGTGAAGTAAATGAGCCCAGAATTTTAACTTTGTTAAGAGCTTTCTGATTGGTTTCCCATCCACACTGTTCTGATAACTTCAGTCATGTTTACTGAGATACGAGTTGAGAACAAAGAAAAAGCCAACCTGTTAGTTTACTGCATTGAAACTTTAAATTTTCCCTAGACACAGCACTTCTAAGTGGATGTTGTGCAGATCCTTGAGCTTGAGTTAGGTAGATCTAGTACTTCTGGAAACAACAAATCTGATCATTCGTTTTCCCTACAAGATTGCATTTACTATAAACAAACGAGTCCTTATTACAAGTCTTTGTTGGAAGCAGGTAGACAGACTCCAGAGTCACCAAGTAAACTTACCTTTTGAGGGTGTTGAGCAAACATTCTAGGGATGGCCCTCAAATCTAGCTAGTACTTTAATAAAAGGAAGATAAATTTTGTCACTCAGTCTCAGTTGTGTCTGGAGTGTTTTCTCCTGGGTAATAGTTATTGGACAAGTAAGATTGATGCTATTCCTTGTCTCTCTGAGGATTATGTCTTTTGTTCCTCACCTTGGCACACCTGGAAGTCTACACTTTGAATCTGTCTTCACAGAAGATCCTCCATTACTAAGGTAATTTTCTTTGATCCTGTTACTCAACCGCCAAGGACCAGCACAAACTCTCTGAGGTTTAGTACCACAGCAGTAGAATGGAGTTAGGACAGCTTGTAGGTGAGTTAGAATCAGGTGACAGATTGACTTAGATTTCTCAGACACTGTACTAAAAATTCCTAGGTCAAATAATTTTTATTCCTGCAGCCCAATGCAAATACCCACTTTAAAAAGAAAGAGGTTATTCTCATCAGTATTGCTGTTTTTATTATTATTCTTGCTCATCATTGTCTGGGTACATTAGGCCAACATTTCAGAATTTATTTTAAAATTTTATATTTTATATTTATAATATTTATTATATATTTATAATATTTATATTTTTAATAAATTTATAAATATTTCAATATTTCCTTGGTACACTTCAATTTTTAACTTTTAAAAATTATATTTATGTAAAATACAAGAATTCTAAATAGGAATGGATAAAATTAAACTGATTTAATATACTCTGTAAGGTTCTGTAGCTAAAACAGGGTTAACAAAACTTAATTGAGAATGGAGATGGGGAGATGTTTTCGTTGCTGAAGTCTTCCAGGCATGCATGAGGACCTGAGTTCACATTCCTGCACCTACATGAAAACCAGCATTTGGGAGTTAGCAATGGGAGGATTCCTGGGGCCTGCTGGCCAGGCAGTCTATAAATGAATGATTGCCTAGTTCAGTGAGAGCCCTTGTCT
This sequence comes from Ellobius talpinus, assembly GCA_001685095.1. Taxonomy (NCBI): domain Eukaryota; kingdom Metazoa; phylum Chordata; class Mammalia; order Rodentia; family Cricetidae; genus Ellobius; species Ellobius talpinus. The sequence continues at coordinate 19,268 of LOJH01013556.1, forward strand.
TAAACTAAGGCTGGTGAGATGGCTTCAGGTGAAGATATCAGACCTCAAACCTGATGACCTGGGACTTATATGGTGGACAGAGTTCCACTGACATCAATAATATGTGTGTTGTGATGTTCTGGCACACATACACACCAAAAAATGTAATTAAAAAGATAAGATGGGGGCTGGAGAGATGGCTCAGTGGTTAAGAGCATTGCCTGCTATTCCGAAGTTCCTGAGTTCAATTCCCAGCAACCACATGGTGGCTCACAACCATCTGTAANTTCAGGCATACATGCAGACAGAATATTGTATACATAATAAATAAATATTTAAAACAAAAAAATAAAAAGATAAGATGGATCAGGTACCACCATTCTGCAGGCAGAGGCAAGAGGTTCTGTGATTCAAGGTCAGCCTGGTAAACAGGGAGCTCCAGGACAGCCAATACCCTGCCTAACAGAAACAAATGACAGTAAGGTAGAAGGTGGGTATGGTTGGGTGGGACATCAGTTCCACTTCGGACACAGAAGCAGGTCTAGTTAACAAGAATCAGGTCAACCAATGATGCATAGTGAGAGACTGTCTCAAAAACAGTCCCCCCACAAAAAGGTGGAGACTGATAGAGTACACTTGACATGGATCTCTGGCTCCACATCTAGGTACACACGTGCATGTGTTCTACACATGTGCACACCCATGAACATGTACATAATACACTGTACATATATTTAAAATGAAAGATGCAATGCAACTGATACAAAATATCCCAGGAGGGAGCCAGAGAGGTCAAGAACATCATAAGGAAACCCACAGAAACAACTAACCTGGGCTCATAAGAGCTCACAGACTCTGGACCCACACCTAGGGAGCCTGCATGGGACCAACCTAGACCCATTACGTATATGTGACAGTTGTGTAGCTTGGTCTATTTGTGGGACTCCTAGCAGTGGGATCAGGGCCTATCCATAACACTTGAGCTGGCTTTTGTGATCCAATTCCCTATGCTGGGATGCCTTGCCCAGCCTTAATACAAAGGGAGGAGCCTAGTCCTACCTCATCTTGATATGCCATGCTTGTTGACAACCATGGAAGGCCTGTCTCTTTCTGAGCAGAAACAGGAGGAGTGGATGGAGGGGCAGCAGAAGAGAGGTGGGAGGGGAAACTGCGGTTGGGGTATAAAATAAATAAGTAAACATAATAAAAAAAATGAACAAAAAGCAACAAAATACGGCTGGGGAGATGGCTCAGCAGTTAAGAGCACTGGCTGCTCTTCCAAAGGACCCTGGTTCAATTTCCAGCACCCACATGGCAAGTCAACCGTCTATAGCTCCAGTTCCAGGAGATCTGGCACTGTCACACAGACATACATCCAGGAAAAACACCAATGTGCATAATGTAAAAATAAATAAATTTTAAAAAATATCCCAGGAGGAATAATAAAGAAATACATGAAGAATGTGGATAGTAAAGAGGAAAGGAAGTTTCAGCCAGAAAGAAGTATGAGAAGAGGCTTGGCACAGGAATGGGTAGAGTTCAGAGGATGATCTAGTACGTCTGACTTCCTGACTCCGCCTTCCAAGGTTTGGGATTACAGTGCATCACCATGCCCAGTTTTATGTGGCCCTGCAAATCAAACTCAGTACTTTGTACATGCTCTGTAGGCACTGTACCAATTGAGCTACATCCCCAGCTGAATAGGTGTCTTGAATTTTTTAATGATTTTCTTTAAAACAACTATTTGTTGGGGAATATTATTTTAAGATGTGTTGCTTTTGGTTTATGCTGCATTTGACTAACTCTGAAGCTGGGATTCTTTGCTGAAAGTCTAAAACACCTAATGGTCCTAATAAAGAACTGAACAGCCAATAGCAAGGCAAGAGTGAAGATAGGCAAGGCTACCAGGCAGAGAATATAAATAGAAGAAGACCTCTAGAAGGAGAGCAAGGAGAGGAGGACATCAGGGGCCAGCCACCCAGCCAGCCACGAAGTAAGAAGGAAAGTAAGATATAGAGAATTTAAAAAGATAAAAGCCCAGAGGCAAAAGGTAGATGTGATAATTTAAGAAAAATGGGCAAGAAACAAGTCAAGCATTCATAACTAAGAATAATAAGCATTCATAACTAAGAATAATCCCCCATGTGTAATTTATTTGGGAGCTGGGTCACCACCCAAAAAAGCCCCTCAAAAAAGCCAAGAGTAAAAATTCATAAATAACTATTTTTGGTACTAGAGACAATTCTGTACCTCATACATGCTGAACATGTGCTTGATGTGGGATTCTCTGTATGCTATGAATATGTTTTATTACCATTGGTTAATAAACTGCCTTAGCCTATGGCAGGGCAGAATAGAGCTAGGTGGGAAAACTAAACTGAATGCAGGGCGAAAGAAGGCAGAGTCAGGGAGGCACCATGTAGCTGCTGAAGGAGAAAGATACCATAGAAACCTTACCAGTAGGTCACAGCCTTGTGGAGATACACAGATGAATAGAAATGGGTTAATTTAAGATGTAAGAGCTAGCTAGAAATATGCCTGAGTCATTGGCCAAACAGTGTTGCAATTAATACAGTTTCTGTGTGATTATTTGGGTCTGGGTGACCGGGAAACCAATGTGCAGTCTCTGTTTACAAAATGGCTCCCAATGTTGGGTAACATACATCCACATAAAGCCTAAGAAAACTTATCAAAAAGGGCTTCTAGATTCACAAAAATGGGAGTGAATTGGAACTTCTTGGTAGCTGTATTTTTTTCAGAGCCTTTCTTCTTTAAGAGTCAGCTTCCTGGTTTGTGCTGGTGCCTCTGGCTCTTTTGTGAGGTCCTGCTATAAGCATTTAAATGGACTTGTGAACAAAGTGCTACAAGTTGATTAATGGCCACATAGACCAGCTGTGTCCCTGGAGCTGAGGTGTTGAGCATATACCTCTTCTATGTTGTTCTGGGCAGAGCCAATAGGCAAAGCTGCAGTGTTATTCCTAGCCATGCTATTTAGCATTTTAAGAAGCACTCCTGGTCAAAAAAGGATTACAGATATTCAATAAAGACAGATTCAGGAGAAAAAAAAAAGACCTCTAAATGGGGTTATACTATTGGATAAATGTACATGGGCTTAGAAGAGACAGAAAAAGAGTAAAGACAGTCATAGATTAAAGAATAAAGATAATAATATGAAAATTATTAAATAAATAAATGAAAAGTAATAGAATAAAAATATAAGCCATGTAAACATGCAATATACACAGAGAGTCTGGATTATGTATATTATTATATTTTCTTTGGATTTTTTGACTGCAGAGAGACATGTGATTCTGAGGGCTGCTTAGCTAAACCAACATATATATTTTAAAGATATTGACCAGGTGGTGGTGGCACATGCCTTTAATCCCAGCACTCAGGAGGCAGAGGCAG
>LOJH01013557.1:0-24744 GCA_001685095.1 Ellobius talpinus
ATTTTAAATAAATGCTGATTGGCTAGTAGCCAGGCAGGAAGTATAGGTGGGACACCGAGACAGGAAGTAGAGGTGGGTCAAAGAGAACAGGAGATTTCTGGGAAGAGGGAAGTCCCATTTTCTGCAGTCCTGGCCCAGCCACAGAAGAAGCAAGATGTGACTGTCTTGCCAAAAAAAAGTACCAAGCCATGTGGCTAATATAGACAAGAATAATGGGCTAATATAAGTTATGAGAGTTAATAAGAAGCCTGAGCTAATGGGCCAATCAGTTTATAACTAATGTAGACATCTGTGTAATTTCTTTGGGATTTAATGATTGTGGGAACTGGACAGGACAGAAACCCAGACAACAGTGAAAAAGACAATTTTGAAAGTATAGCTGGAAAGGAACTGAGAGTGAAATAGTATTAATCTCTAAATTTTATATAGCTGTGATTCAAGAGATACTCTCAAGTAAGAAATGAACACTAGGTACAGATAAACAATAAAGGTGGTTAGCAATAGAAATAGAAATATAACTATAATAAGACAAAATAGGTAGTAGAAAGTGTTGCATTTTTTATTTTAATGGCAGGGGAGTGACACCTGTTTGAAATTGCCAGATATCAAGCTGTATTGGTGAGCCTTTTATCTAGGACAGATGGTCAGGTGTGTATCACTAGTCTCTGCACCCACTGAATGTTTGAAATATAGGCAGTCTGGGCAGTCTTATGCTCTAACTGTGAAATGTAATTTAGGCAAAAAAAATACCATGAAAGTATTTATAATTGTGTTCGATGATATTAGGAATGCTCAATGGCATTAGATATATGGTATTACGTATGTACTTCAAATCACCTTTCACTTCCTTTCATTTTAAAGACACAGCTGCTAGATAAATCATATATAGTGTACCTTGTGTTTTTATTACGTCATACTGGTCTAGAAATTTCTGGATAATTGGCAGAAGAATCCAAGCCAAAAATGTTTTAAATGTAAATTTTTACAGTGCAAGTTTTTTCCAAGCGCATCTGTATTGTTTCTAAATAAATATTTGATTGAAATATAAATAAAAATGTGATATTCACAAATCAAGACTCCAGATAGTTTTAAAGAGTGCATTATGTGGGTATACACGAGGCAAAGTCAAAAGAACAAAGTAAAGACAACTTAGGTAAAATATAAATTGACGTAACGTGTGAAGACTGAAAATGAACGGTAATTAAAAAAGTATATATCATTGGTGAAAAATTAAAACTGTTAATTATTAATTTATTGTATTGATCTATAATACACTTTTAAGCTTAAAGCAAGTTTCAGACTCATTTGGCAGCTTTTATATATTAGACTAAGTAGTAACTGGAAACGGTGTTACGATCATTCATACAGGTGAGTTGGCCTTATGCTCAAGCAGTGTACATATGACCCATCGTACCAGAGATACACATGGCTGTGACTGCTTACTTTGCCAAAGTAGCTCATCCTCAAGCAAAGAGCCAGTGGAGAACTTGAGAGATGTGGATGGAGGTTAAAGCTAGGTGGAAATGTGCTTGTCTAACATGTGTGAGGGCCTGGGTTCAATCCCTGGAACAGGAAAAAAGGACGGAATCAAGCAAGCAAGCAAGCAAGCAAGCCAGCCAGCCAGCCAGCAAGCAAGCAAAAGGCCCACATACATCAGGATTGAATAACCTTAAGTATATTTTCTTTTAAACTCAACTCCTTGGTTTTGGAAGGCTGCTGAAGAAGTAAAAAAGGCAAGAAATGAATTCAGATTTTCTCATTGCAGTGAAAGAAAATGAAACAAAACCAAACCCACACAGAGCATTTAATAAAACTCATTACATGGTTGACATTATTCAAGCACATTTATTATGTAAAATTAAATTACTATTTCATTAATTGTAAAAATACCGAGTTCAGTGTGTCTTTCATAATGGAAAAGAAGGTTTTTGAGGTTCACATTGAGGAGGAATTTTCTCTGATTCTCTTAAGACCTTGCAGTATACCAGCACTCCTGACAGGTGCTCACAACTGCCTGTACCTCCAGCACCAGGGCATCTGGCTCCATCTTTTGACCTCCATAGACACCTACATGTACGTGGGGAAACATCCATGTAGAACCACACACACATCCACACAATTACACACAAAATATATCTTTTCTTTAAAAATTAAAAGACAAAAGAACCTGTTAAGTGCTTAGGGGAAGGCTGTGATCAGAATATATTGTATGGAAAAATTATTTTCAGTTAATAAGAACCCTATGCATTTTTCAGAGAGCTGGACAGACATGTAACTTTAATATGAATAATTTTTTGAATTGTTGTTTTTAAATTTTCTCTGCTGTGCAGTTTTGCAAAAAAGAATATATCACATTGCCACACTTAATTGTATTTAATTTCTCATTATTTCATCGTTCCTTTGTCCAGAGCATTGTTTTCTGTTGATGATTGCACACCATGGCTTACAATAAATAGTTACATTTCCCCAGACATTAAAGTACCTGCTAGGAAATTTTAATTAAAGACAATTTTGAAAAGAATAGGACTGGAGAGATGTCTCAATGCACCCGGTGCTTACCGTGCAAATGTGAGGGCCAGACTGGGGACTCCAGAGCTCATGGAAAGTCTGGACAAGCATGACTACTGTTTATAGTTTAAGCCCTAGAAAGGCCCAGGTCCCAGGGAAACCTAACTATCTAGGTTAGCCTAGTTGGTGAGCTTTCGGTTCACCAAAAGACCTTACCCCAAAAAACAAAAACAGAAAGCTATCCATGAGGACATGTGATGTCAACTTCGGAGCTACATGTGCACCCCAACACATAAATACACAAACAAAGGATAGATTTTTTTGTAGAAAAGAGAGGGGGGAAGGGGATTGCTACATTAGAAAATGTCAAGATCAAAGATGGGAGAAAAACACGGAAAGGGGAGGTCTCAGCAAAGATTACAGCAAACCTCACCTGTGTTGCAGGTTTAAAAGACTGTGCTTGGCTAACCTGGGAACTGAGGCATGCATCAGAACTGTTGCTTTTTGTACCTCCCTCTGTGAAAACTAGGATGACTTCAATCATAGTTTGACTTGTGACTGAAGAAGAATCAAGGAGATTCTCTCTGTAAGTCATGACAACCATGACTCTTGTCCTAACATATATTTGTATGAAACTTTTAGAGTCATCACGACCATGATTCTTATCCTAACATACATTTGTACAAAACTTTTAGAGTCAGGATGAGGCATGCTCGACAGCACAACTTGAATGCAGAGAGAGGTTTGCTGCTTCAGATTTGGCAGATGGACGAGCTTTTTTCCTATATGTAAATTAGATCTCATTTTGACTTCCAAAAAAGATTACATTCAAGCTTTCATTCTAATCATCCCCTCAGGATACAGATCCCCTTATGTAGATGCAATTTAAACCAGTAGCAATCAAGGTTTTAGTCCATTCTAAATGGTTGCAGTTGGTTATCGCAGCCAAATCATGCATTTAATATCCCGCAATTTTCAGATCAAATTTCCTAAGACTCACTATAAATCTGACTTGGGCCGAATTTTTCAGACTCAAGTGATGATATGTTTTGATTTATGTATGCCTGGACTTTCAGAGGTTTCCCTGCCCTTCACCAGTCTTTAAACCGTGGGTAACATACTCGCACAGGACTGCAATGCAGTGAGTTAGAATGAGGTTTGGAAATTTCCCAGTGCTACAAAATATGCTGCTGTGGACCTGATGATGGAGAAATTCCATCTTGGACTTCAGCCCCCACTCCCACCCCCAAATTCTGTTTTCTGTTTTTTTAAAGTCAGGGATGTACCAGAAATGACTTTTGCAGAACGTGTTACTACTGGGGAAGGTAGAGATGCACTTCAGTGTTTTGACATGATTTTTTTTCATAAATGTTAGGCGATGTTCTAAATTTTGCCTGTATTTTCCACTATTAATTTGTGGAGGAAGAGGCCTTCCTAGCCTAATATAATACAATTAAATATGATGACCGTAGCATTTTCTGAATATTAATTAGGTGAGCCTCCAGACTTTTAAAGAGGATTAAGTTTTCCTTCTTCATTGACACCAGGCTTGGTTACGTGTCTTGCTCTGGCCAAGAAAACATGCTTAGAAGTGTCAGAAAGCTGTCTTGAGGAGAGGATCTGGGTTTTGTTCTTTGTGATTTTACTAACATCCTTTTCCTATAGCTCCCGGACTGACTGGTCCCAGACGCAGTGATCCTTGAGCTTGGGTGGGTTCTAGATGGAAAAGCCACAGCTGAGCTGTGATTGTTATACAAGATAGGAAAACTTTTATGTTGCAAGCTCTTAAGATTTGGGAATTGAAATATCTTTTCCCATACAGAATAATTCAGACTAAATTGACTGATATAGTTAGCATTCTCCTCAGAAGCTGAAGAACTGTTTTAATAAGAACATCAGAAGATCTTAAATCATCAAGAATGAAATTTTGAGTGGGGAGGGGAAACTGTACTTGGGCTGTAAAATAAATGAACAATTTTAAAAAATGAAATGCTGCAAACTTGGAGATTCTTAGCTTATCATTTTCTTATGGCCTTGGAAAGATATTAGACCAGCTGTTTTCAGTAATGCTGGATGCCTACGATTGAAGGCATTTGCTAATCTTTCTTCTTCTTGCCAGGATGGAAATAGGTCTGGAATTTTAATACCGAAACTTATCTCTTTTTTTTCTCCTTTACACCCCACTATTAAGCTAGCACTATGGACTTGTCTGGTAGGAGTTCATATTGTTGGAAGAGTATTGGAAAAATAGACTACCTGAATTTATAGTGCAGCTCACAGCCATGATTGGGCATGAAATTCCAAACAGCATTTTGGCCAAGGGCAGAGAAGTAACTGAGGTGAACTAACTAGTCCTGATGCAGTTATGACAGCACTTACATTACAGGGAAACATAACTGAATGTAGTACAAGAGAGATCTTTAGACCATAAACCATTAAAACTTTGTTTTTGACTTTTGATGCACCTTTCATAACTTAAACTCTGCATTTTAATGTTCACGTTCATCTCTGAAAATAATGTGATGAATGCATGAATCTTTCAGACTGTCTGCATTCAAATTCTGGGTAGCTTATTAGCTGTTCGTCCTTGGGAAGCTGTTTGTCATTTCTCAATGTCAATGTCTTCTGTCGGAATAGAGCGATTGTGATAGCATCTGCCTGATGTGGTCATTACAAAGAGAAAATGAATTAATGGATACATCGTCTGGTAAAGAGCTTTGCATACTTAAATAATGTAAGCCATCATCATAACTATCAGACATCATTTTTGTTGTTCTTCCTTTTTCAATCTGTTTTGCAACTTATATGTCTTTGTGATTCTTTGAAGATAGCAGCAATCAAATATGTTTCATGGATTAGCTATATTAGGTCAATATCATCTTGTGAAACCAATGAACTCAAGAAAAAAATTGTAGCCACAAATTAGTTGTAAAATGAATGTATGGTGGGGTAATGTGTTCACAATTTTGTTATTTGTGTTGAAGTTTTGCTCTGACTTCTTTGCTTTCTACACCAGGACTTCTAAACCATGAAAACTGATTTTAAAAGCAGACACTAGATAATAAATCCTATCACATAGAAAGGAGCAGATTCCATCTTCCAAGCTTTAAAAAAGACTGCTGTGTATGAGGGATCCACTATTGAGCCTCTTTTTGCAAAGTTGACACAGCTTTGGAGAGCATTCTGAATTGTGCAAAACCATATTACTTTAGGAACAAAATGATTATTTCAACCTAGATTTTTAAAAAATGATTATTTTGGTCAAGCAAAAGATAATTGTGGGATAATGATTTCCTCCAAAGTTGTAGAACTTAGATGCTTTCTGAGGTGTTGTATGCCCTCTTCCATATTCAAATTTTTGCCTTGCCAATAAGGTGTCTGTTCAGATTAGATGAGAAATGCCAGAGGCCTGTTGAAACTTACAGCCTGTTGGCCATAGCTTTATCTTAAAGCACAAAGGCTGAGCTCTTCATTCAATCCAGTGAGACAGAGAAATGTGATGGAGCGGAGACAGGAGACAGTAAGAAACGACCATGTCAGCTTCAGGGGATTGCACAAGTCAGGGCTTTCTCCCCTGTTCTTTCCTCAGTGTTTGTTTTTCCCAGAAGGCCTTGCTTTTTTTTTCTGTGCGTTTCACACAGCACCAGCACCACCTATTGGCCAGTTCTATTGCTGTTGAAGACTATTCCTTGGTGGTTTTCTAGCTGTTCTGGAGGATTCAGCCACGGTTTCACTTTCAGCTCCCTGCTCTTGTTGTCCTGAGTACCTCCGTGGCAAAGCTGTTTTGTAGTTAGTTTAACAACTCCCTATTATTAAAAAGGACATTTCAAAATAAACAAATTCTTAGTTCCTACATCACCTCTTCTTTGACATAATAATTTATATAAACGAATTTCCTATTATGGTATAATAAATAAATAAGCTGTCTTAGGTAAATAAATAAGTTGTCTTAGAAAATAAATAAAATTAACAGCCTAATAAAATCAACCTAGTTTACTTTTGTTTCCTTGAGCATTGTTTCTGTGTTCAGGAGTGTGTGTGTGTGTGTGTGTGTGTGTGTGTACTATGTATTCATGTGTGTGTATGTATATGTATTACCTTCTTTTATAATGAAATTAGGGAATTACTTAGTATATTCTTACAACAATGGGATATTGGAAGAACTATCAATATGCTATTCATTTACAGATCCCACCTAGAGAAAATGTGGGGTTTTATTTTATTTATATTTTTTCTGAACTGTATGGCTGATCAACCAAATGACATGAGCAGTGATTGTTTTGAAGTTGGGCAGCCTCCCTCAATGATTTTCTAATGTTTACTTACTTAGCATCAATGGCTCACACATAATAAGAAACTGATAAGTATTTGAAAGACAAAAGAGGGGAAGAAGACTAAGGATACAGACCATCCAATTGTAGCATGTGAAAGTTTGGCTTAAACAGGGCCAGAGACCAGGATCCGTGTTTGTAATGAAGAGGTGATCCTCAGAAGAAACCCACGAGAAAGAAGTTGAAGTAACATGGCAAGGATGTGGTCTTGGGAAAACCTCAGCTGATTCTGCATGGGAACTGTATCCCTTTTGCCAGTCATTGACTGTGGACTTGTCCCTTGGTGTGTAGGGAAGTGCCTGGAAGCACCTGGCTTCTAATTGTCACACTAACTTGAGAATAGCATCCATGTTCACTGAAGGCCATCTGAGTGGAGCTCACGTGCTTCCACGTGCCCACAGATAGGATCTCTGCCTAGTAGTAATTCATGGCCTTTGTAGAAGTTGAGTAACATGTTTAACATGTTTTTAGACTGATGTCCATTACCCCTCTCTGCCTTCATCCAATACTTGTCTGTCTTGGTCCTCTCCTTAGTCCTTTGCATGTGGTACCTTATAAAGTCTGTGCATGGCAGCCTTGTTTTTTCTGCTGCTGCCTGGACTGTAGTCTGTCACCAGTTTCTAGTCTCTCCTTCTCCTTCCCTCCTTTTCTCATGTTAGTTCTGTATCTAGCAACAATCCAGTATGTTATCAGTTTGATTTTAAAAGTGATTTTGAAATTAATTATTTAATCCATTGAAAGTTTGTTTCGAGCTTACCCAGAGTAGAATAGTTAACTCAATGATTGACTTCTTTTCTACCAAAAGACAACAAATGGTACATCCGATGTTTCGTCTATAAGTCAGCCATTAACCAAGGCAACACAAAACCGCGGCCAGTAGGTCTGGAATCACATAGGTCATTGCTCTTTAAAAATGAATTTAAGGGGGGTTAAAATGTAAGAAAAGATGTATTAATTAGTGTTCCAACACAAACCAAATGGAATATCAAAATAGGATCATTTCTGTGTTGGAAAGGGAGAAAGAGATGGCCCTTCATAATTTCTCATCCCCCCCTTTTGTTGGGAGTACCAGTTGGCTCACAAGGACAAAATTCAGAAGGCACAGAAGTTTCACTGAGGCAGCCAGCATGGGTCAAAACTGTGGGAAAGAAAGTGGGCTTGGAAAGGAGAAATATTTGTCTTCAAGTTTACAGGGAGAAATGCAATCCACTAAGGGGCCAGAAGGTTCAGGATACAGCAATGATACGTGGGCATTTTGTAATCTAGGAAACAGATTAGAGAGGAGCCTCGGGGTCTTCCTTTCTGTGTTTTCCAGTACCTGGGGGCGGGATGAGCTCTTCTGCTCTGCTAAGCTCTCTCTGACACCATGCTCTGCTTTGTCACAGGCCCCAAGCATTGGTGTCAAGTGACCATGGACTGAAACCTCTGAAAATTAAGCTTTTCTTTTAAAAATTTGCTTGTCTGGGATATTTTTGTTACAGTCATGCAAAACTCAGTACTTTGATTTTGTGTTTATATTTGAGAGAGAACTTAGGGTTATAAAATTCTTGAGTCTCATATTTTTCTCAGCACTTGGTAACTACTACTCCAGTTTTCTGATATTGGTTATTTGTGAAGGAAATATGAGATAAATCAACTTCTGCCCCCTTTATTCTACTTGTACTTAGTTTCTGTTATAACCACCGTTTTTTAGCAACTAGAGTATTTACCTGTTCACCATCACATCCTGTGCCACTGGTCTAAAATCTCCTTGAGAACAGAGATATTACCTGGAGGATTTTGAGTTCACTGAATGTGTAAAATCACCTCTATAAAATTTTGTGAAATTAATAAACTAATGACTGAAGCCTAACTGTTCTATTTAGCACAACATGGTTTTGTGGTAGTCATTTTGTCACTTAATACTCAGTCATTTAATACTTATATGTTTGTGATTCATTGCACACTATATAAACATGAATATACACATAAATACAAACATGCAAAATATATAAATATTTTTTGGCCGTACATTTGAAAGCATATATATGTACATACATATGTACATGTGTATATACATGCATATGTGGAATTATATATGTTATTGCAATTTGATATAATTGAATATCTCACAATGAATAATCTTTTACATTTATAATTCTGAATTTATATTCTCTGAAAGTGATTTTGAGGCAACATACTTTTCAAAGACCTGAAACAGGTCATTATAAATATACAACAAAATCAATAAAGGTCCACTTAATGGCAGCAGTGACTGATAAGTGTGATTTAATCTGGTTGCTTCAGCAATTACAACAAACAAGAAGCAAAACTGGAAATCTCATTTTAAACAAAACTCTTGCAAGTGGAGTTTATATGGCTGCTTATAGAAGAAATACTATGAAATAATAGATGTTATTCATGAAATTTTTGTAGAATAAGCAGAAGTTTGCTTCACATGGCCATTTCTCATCCTGACCTTTAGCTAAACCCAGAGTATTAAGCTGTAGTTTAATGCAAGCTCTCCTGTATAAAGCTGAACGAATGTAGTTTAAGAGGGCTTGCTTCTGCTATTCCAATTCAACATAGTGATATGGCTTCAAGAATATGGGCTAACAAGCAAATTTTCAGTTCCTGAAAAAGAAACCCACATAACATATAATCTTACTTGCTAACAAGGTGTCCAAGACGATTAGGGTGAATTTTGAGCTCTCCAAAATACCAGGAATGTAAGTTTTCATGATTAACTGAAGTGTGCACCACTGTAAGGTTCAAAAAGGAGTCACTAGGAGACAGCAACACAGAAGCAGACAAGAGTGGCAGAGATATGCTCCCACAGCACATTTAACCAGACATTTCTTTTCATATATATCAATCATTTGTCTGCCATGATTTAAGTTTGCTCTTATAGTCATATTTCTTCATATACCTCATAACTTAATAAAAAGTCACCACGAAACCGTGTTGAATGGACCAGATAATTTTTTAAGAGGTCGGGTCTTGCAAGCGTGGGGCCATTGTTCAAGACAAGAATCTAAGAAATAGGGGAGGTGGGTCCGTTGCCTCTTTTCTCTGGTTCATGCTGATTCTCAGCCTTCTCAGTTCTGTTCAGTGCCTGGAAGGCTGATGCTTCTGGATTCATTGTATTATCTCTTTCCCTTCTTCTTCAGCTCCTTTGGGTTAGGCCCCAGAGAAGCACTATTGGAGGTTAAATGGTTAGGGAAGGGCTCAGGGCAATTCTTTACCACTCTGCCAGCCTCGGGTTTCCAGTTCTAGAAGTGGATAACTCCTCATACCCTCCATCTGAGCCATCAGGTGGTTGTGGTGACATCAACCCTGCCCGCAGGGAGTCTGGTTCTAGAGATGATGGCCAGGTTCACTGTTCCTTGTTTGTGTAGTCTAATCTTTACCTGAGTGCTACCCTCAATCCTGCCCAAATTTGTGAGTAGTCTTTTTATTTGGGGATCCCACTAAATCATCCTCAGTTCTTATTCTACTGGATCTTTGTTTTATAACAGTTGACATCAGGTTACAATTAATAGAAAACTGCAGTAAACCATTTGTGGTAAATAACAATAAGAAATTTATTATTATTCTGAGATCAATAATCTGGTTATTGACTTAGAAAATAAAGGAGGACTTTAGACTAGCTACTTGGCTGTCACAAAGATAAAACATGACTAGATGACAAGATTTATATATATATTAATTAAAAGTGGGGATGATGCTGGCATTAGGGGCGCTCTTGCTCTCTCTCTCTCCTCCCTCTTTTCCCCTCCCCCGTCTCCTGTTCCAGATCCATCTATCCCAGATCAGGTAAGAGGACAAGAAAACCTGGGTAATTTGGTGACAGCCAACATCTAGGTGCATATTTTATTGTAAATTTAAGAAAAAGAAACCTTATAAACAATTTTTACAATTTTATAAACAGCGGCAAAGAATTAAACTGTAAACAAAGTTTCACTGAGAGGAATTAGCCAGCAAGATGGTGACTCCTAGGAGGATCGTTGTCTGTGTGCACATTGTTCTCCGGTTTGTCTCTCCCTTTCAAGGGTTATCACCACCAAGACTGACAGGACACTTTAAAAAAAAAATCTTACAACTTCTTCTCTCATAGAGTGACACAAGCCATACAGAGTGACCAGAGTGACCACTAATCCTTTTGTGCACTGGGCCTGCTCCCCTCACGGACCTTTCTTTCCTTCCTACGGTTAGATTAAGTGATACTAGAGAAACCAACCAGTGATCTTGAGGGAGCAATGCCTGAGGATAGAGCTGAGACCTGAGTTTCAATTCAGCCCCTGCCTTGTTAACTCTCCCATCTTATTCTGGCTCATCCTGGGCGGCCACCATAGGTGTGACTTGGGGTCCTTTGGAGGAACTGACTCCCCAGGAAATGTCTGGATTTTCAGATGCAGAGTTGGTGAGAATTCAAGACAGGTTGCTCCACCCTGTCAGCTCACCCACTGATGGTCACACTCCAGTGGACTCATTTTAGTTTCAATACCATCTTCCTTACACATATTAATTAGCAAGATTGCACAAAAAAACCTTTTCTTCAAGACTGTAGGAGACAAAGCCAGAGACTTGGAGAACTGACACCCACTTTTACATTAGACTTCCCTTAGGACACCAGGAAGATAAAATGAGGTGGGTGGGTTTGGGGGTAGTTAAGAAAAGTGAAGTCGGGTAATGAAGATCACTCCAACTCTGTCAGAGATGACTTTCATAGAAAATAGAAATTGGGGTGAATATTTGTTTCCATTGGTGTACGTGCATGCTTATGTTCATGTGTGTTAGGAATAGATGTTGGGGGGGTTGCATGTGTGAGTGTGTGGAGGCCAGAGGCCAGCCTCAGGTATTGTTCTCCAGGTACCTTTTTATTCATTTATTTGTTTGTTTGTTTATTTATTTATTTATTTATCTATCTGTTTTGACAAAGTTTCTCTAACTGGCCTTTGACATCACCAAGTAGACTTGGTGTCTGGGGAGCCTCCAGGATCTGCCTGCCTCAGTCAACTCAGTGCTGAGATTCTAGTCATACTTCTTTATATGTGTGTGCCATCATCTTTGGATTTTATGTATAATCAGGTCCTTATGCTGTGAGGCACACCCTTTATCCACTGAGCTTTACTTGAGTGTCTTTGTTTAAATTGAAGAATTCTTGGGAATAGAGTTAATTTCTATTTGAGAACAATGTGGGGCTTTAATTTTTAGCCTCTCATTTCTTGTGATCGTTATCTGTCTCTAAGTGGCATAGTTTGTTTCCCCACCTAGTTCAGAAACTAATTAGGAAGGATTTTTCCCTCTAGTATGTGCATGTGGATATGAAATTTCTTCTGTTTATTTTAAACATTAAATGGTTTGAACATCTATTCTAATCAGCTTCAGAGTAGAGAAGGTTCGTGCAAATCTAGGGCATTGCTCTTGGAAAAACAGATTTGGTGTTTGTTTAATCCCCAAGGCTTTGAAGCAAACAAAGCATCTGCAAATTACTATTCTCATTAGTGTCTTGTCTTGGTAACACAAATGTACAAACATCCTTTAGTTGTTTTATATGATATTTATTCTTGTTAAATACCTGGGGCCAGAAAGAAACCAGGGAAAATGCAGATGAATAAAGCGGCTTCACAAAGCAAAACTAAGTGCAGACGCGTAGCTGTTGTTACTAATTCTAAACAGCAAGCACAGTTTTGGTCCGTGTTCATTTTCTTAGGTCCAAAGGTGGTCAACACAATTTCACTGGGGACTTGTGCTTTCATCTATTTTGGGTACAATTCCTAACAAGGATTTATTGAAGTAGAACTGGTCAGTAACATTCACTAGAATGTAGCATCTATCAGAAACTGGAAGAGTGTTAAGTCGAACAAAGATTGTATTAGGGCCGTAGGAATAATGTCAGTGTTAATCAATTTCACTTGAAGTTTTGATGGTTAATCAGGCAGACACCATCTCAGAAGATTTCCCAGGCAAGTCTTCAGACCTCAAAGTTGATCTATGATGATAACCCTGGAAATTACTGTGGACAGGCTTGGGAAAGACACTTACAGTTTTAGGGGATGATGTCAGAGTTTGAATAGCTGTTGACAGCAGGGTTTTTTTGGTACATCAAACATTTTAATGTTACAGGAATGCTGTCTTATTGTAAAATGCGCAAACACTAACGGAATGTACGCAGTGAGAAGCAAAGCCTTTCTCTCCAGACACTGTTATCCCAAAGTAGTAACAGTGAGATGTGTATTCTTCCAGAATATCTAACCCCCAGCACACAATGTAGATCTTACTAAGATTTTGTATAGACAGTGGAAATTAATGATTTTCTGAAATATGAACTGGTTTTGGTACTGAAACTTACTTTTATGTTTACTAATTTCACAGACGTTTCCCATGCTGATTTTTTTTAAAAATATGCTTTGTCTACTATTTCTATAAGACTTCATAACATAGGACAAACTTTTGATAGGGATCTCTGTTAAAGTTTAATTGTTTTAGGAATTAATTGGGCCAAAGAATTTTATGCCTTCCCCACTCTCCACAAAAATTTCTGAGTATAATTAGAATCTCTTGATCAGCTCATAGTTCAGGGAAAGTTATTTTGCTCTGTTGACAGTATAATTTAAAAAAAATAATAAAACTGAATTTCTTTTGAGGGAGGAGGGGACAATACAGGAAGAGAAAGGAGAAGTAGATAAGAGTAAAGACATTTAAAAGGCACAGGGAAGCATATATTTTATACGTTTACTTTAAAACAAGCACACACACATTTAAATGGGGTTGTACTATATGGAGTATCAATCATCCTCTAAGGTTCATAAACTGTCTAACAAATACTCCAGTAGTAGACATGGGAAATATCCCTTTGAGTTTTTATTCATGGAGATACAAGAGACTCTCAAAGCAATATAGACCCTTGGGCACCTCACAGAATTTGAAGGTAAGACCTTATTGCTGAAGGCACCACATACTTCAGACAAGATCTTGGAGAAAATGAACAAGAAATTACTTGGAAACCTCCTTCTTGAGGACTGACTTTTATAGAATCTGAAGATGTTATGCAAGCTGCAAAGGGATAAAAGCAATCAATAATTCTACCAACTGGGAAGTCTATGAGCCACAACAAAGACTAAGCCACCAAGCTATCCTCAATGACGCAATAGTAACACCTTTGTTTTGTGGGTAACCTTAAATCTGACTTAAGACCTGCTCAATAGGTGGAGATTCATGCCTAATCCTTAGCCAACTACCTACGGCTACAGAGGTCATAGGCACTAAAGGAGAATCTACTACTGCCATTGTCTTAAATGGCATCGTTTCTAACTCTTAGTCTAAATTCTTATCCTTGTCACCGATCTACAACCGAGTCAAATGCTCTGTGAGGTGTCCAGGCTTATTTGGTACATCTATAGTGCAAACACTACTATGAAAGCTAAGAAAACATCTTGGGAAAAGGAGCAGAAACATTGTAAGAAGCAGGGACCCAGAGGCTAGCTATGAGATGAGACAGTGTCTTCTAGATACGACAGGAAAGCTGTAGCCAGGAAATTCAAACAATAGGGTTGCCAAAACCACGACAAGAAACTTTCATGAGTACGTGCTCATAGGGGAAGGATTGTAGGCAATCAACAGCTGCTGAGGAAGGAAGAATTAGTTTGCTTCAGGAAGAGGTTCCGTGACAAGTTTTGTAATCCTGAGTAGTCAGCCTTTAACACATGTAGGTATGAGCAGCACTAAATTGATTCCATAGATGTGAGTGTGTGTGTGTGTTAGTGTGTATTTGTGTGTGTGTGTGTGTGAGAGAGAGAGAGAAAAGGAGAAATGAAAAGAGGGAGAGAGGGAGAGACAAAAATAAAGAGGCCATAAATTAAAGAGTGAGCAGGTGTCATGGCAGGAGTTAGGTTGGGGAAGGGAAGTGGAAATGATTTTAATACAATATTCATGTATAGAATTTTCAAAAAATATCTAATTAAAAATGAAGATCTGGATTTGAATCTCCAGCATCAATGGAAAGAGCTAGGTAACACCAGTGTGTGCCTGTAACCCCAGCAACGTGGGGTAGGGCATGGAGAGAGACATATCTCTGGAGCTTAGGGGTTAGCTAGTCGAGTTGAATCAGTGAACTCCATGTTCAATGAGAAACTCTGTCTCAAAAATCAAGGTGTAGCATGATAGGAAAAGTCACCAATATCCTCCCGTGGCCTCCACATGTGTACATATGTTCAGGTCGACTGTAAACACACACACACATCCCTAAAAATAAACTATGTGAGTCAACTCTCTCTGAGGCTGGAATTATTCTTCTCTTTTGGTTCCTTCGTTGTTTTTATTGTTTTGTACATGTTTTACTATGTAATTTAAGTTCCTCATGTGGATTTTGTTGTCTGAAAAAAGAAACTTGAAGGTTATAGAAATAATGCATATTTTAAATGTTCCGTGTTATCTGTATTGTCTGCTAGCCTGCTACTCATTTTATATGTCTACCTTTAAGAAGATTGAAAACATTAGGAATTAAAATTTGGTGATCTTTAGCAATATAAAGTTTGGGTCTTGAATCTTTTGTGAGGAAAAATTCTTCACTCCAAGCATATTCTGCTGGAAGTGCTGTCCTCCTGTGCTTTTGTGTCTAGAAATTAATTCTGACTAGATTTCATCTTTAATGATGTATGTAAACAATGCAAACACAGAATTTTATTTCTCCAAAGATATCTATAGCTCAACATAGTGTTTTCCCAAGATTAACAGTCATCTGTTGGACAGATGTTCTGTTGCCATGAGAGCACACCTGATTTAATCTATGGAGGGGGAGCTATACTAGACTACCAGCCCTGAAAACAGATGAAGATCTGTGAGTTTAGCTAAGTACGGAAGGAAATTTTGCCCAGCCTCACCCAAATCAAGCAGCCAAACTATAGCACTGTGGTGTAAATAAACACAGGTTTTTGTTAGGCACCAAGTTTTAGGGCACTTTGCTATGTGGCAAAATTTAATCTTTACATTCTTTGTTGTGGAGTGGAAGTGTACTGAAAATGAGGGACTAGAAAACAGGGGTTCAGAAAATGAGAAAGAAAATATAAAATGGCAGATTTTAGAGATAACAAGATTATTATTAAGCTAAAATGTGACAGTGTGTATCTTCTGAGGGGCCCTTACAGAGACCGTCTCAAAGCAGGTCCTGAAAGTCTTTAGAATTAAAACACCAAGTTTAAGTAACCAACTAACTAAACAGCTCACCAATTTAACAAATCCAGGTTTGAATGATTCCACGAACATACTCCTGACAGCAACAATTATCTCAAAAGATCCACAAAGGACACCACAACCTTGTACAAAAATATACTTTTACGAGAACATCTGCCTAGCAGCTGGCTGTTACTCTTGGAATGATGCCATTGATTTTTGTAGCCAGGGGTTATTGTCTCAAAATATTTTATGTAAGTCCCTACATTTTGTCTTTTAAAAATTTTCCCTTGCTTCACCTTTCTGGAATATGCTAAGAACATATCATAGCAATGATATTTCCATGGCAGTGTTCTTACTTAATAAGCCTAATTAATCTATTGAGAATCTTTCTCTGCATATTACTTGTTTTGACAAGGTTGTTTGGACAGGGGAGAAGAGAAAATCATTTTTCTGAAAGCTGGTTTTTTTTTCAGTCTCTCACTGGCCCACATTTGGTGAATTGGGTATTAATGTCTTTGCCTTTTCTGAATGCCTTCCTGGTCAGCAGCTCCAGGGAAATCCATCTCAGTAAAGTGAAGAATGGCAGCAACATGCTGGATAAGTGTGTTACACTGGCTCAAAAATGGTCTCAATTCTCTTCGTGGCCTTGTGTCCACGCAAGCGGCAATGTGACCTTGTAGTGTCTCTCATTTAAGTGGTAGAACCAGTTTATCTGTTTCTTGATTCAGAGTCAGTCTTTAACTTGTTTTACTGTGTAGAAGATGAAAAATAACTCTGTTCTTGTTCTTAGAATAGACTGGGAGATACCTACCATGCTTTTTGTTGGCTGCTGGGCTCTCTGTGTCTATGTACCCAAGGAGAAGCTAGCAGTTGACTTTTTCACCTATTTCATATATGCCAAACAACTAGCCAACCATGTGACTCAATCTAGTTGAGCTACTGTATGCCACAAATGCATGAGGATGGATTACTTTCCCACTGATTTAAGGTAAATGACTGACCTATTTATTGGCTTACAAGCTAAATATCAATTATTATTTTAAGCCATTAAAGCTGGGATAGTTTTCTGACAGCAATCACTGAATGAACAATAAGTGTGTATGAATCACACTTGCCAAATTGAAACTTGAATACTTGCCCTTGCCAAAGTTTTATGTGCTGAAAAGAGTCATTGAACATTAGTTTTCTGCTTAGTTCAGTTGCAATATGAAGAATTAAAAAAATCCTTCTTTCAAATGTAATATGTGAGACTTTCAAGGAGCTCTGATTGCTTTTTGTACTGAATAAAGCATTAATAATCTGGTCCATTGTACTCCATTACTATTGTTTAGTTTCTTCTGTAGCAAAACTGATTATTATCTTCATAATAGTAGAACTTGGTGGAAATGTTTCTTACTGAAACAATGGACAATATTCTTCTTTTCCTATAGGCAAAGTGGTATTAATATCAATTACAAGTAAAACAGTCTTAGTGGAGAATTTTGGAACATTAGTTTTATGTGGGATTTACAATAATAAAATTTACCATTATTTTGGACTATTTTAGAGAAAATGAGAAAGTTTTATTTGACTGATTTGTCTACATTTCATATTTTGTTTAAAAAATACTGTCAACTGAAGAATCCAGCTCTGAAGGCACCACCAATTATGCCCTTTATTTTTCTTTTTTATTTGAATTCATTTATTACATAAGAATAACACAGGAGGAGAACTAAATGGTCAGAGAATGGCTGACTTTCCAATCATTGGAATAAAATAAAGATACAGTATAAAATAATTAAATTGTATACTAGCTGATTATGTTAGTTTAATATGATCATTTAAATATACATTAATTGTATCTGAGGTCATAAAGTCATATACCATAAGACACATAGTCTTAGGTGTTATGTTCATTTCAGTCATCTTACTGATAAGGGAAAAGATATGATTATATGTTATTACCCAGCTTGTATATTAGAGATCAAATTTTCATGCAAGTCTAGAGCTAGTCATGACCTTGTGCATGATGAGAAGCAGGAAATACTTTTGTATTAATTAAATTTTTTCATTTATTTTACACCCTGACAGCAGTTTCTTCCTCCCCTGTTTCTGTTCAGAAAGCGGCAGGCCTCCCACGGGTGTCAACAAAGCATGGCATATCAAGGTGAGGTAGGACTAAACTCCTCTTCTCATATTAAGGTTTGGTAAGGCAACCCAGTGTAAGGAATAGGTTCCCAAAAGCCTGTCAAAGTTCCAGGGACAGGCCTGCTTCTACTACTCGGAGTCCTACAAGTAGACCAAGCTATACAACTGTCACATGTTTGTAGAAGGCCTAGGACAGTCCCATGCGAGTCCTTACCTGTCAATCCAGTGTTTGTGAACTCCTATGAGTGCAGGTTAGTTGTTTCTGTGGGCCTTCTTGTAATGACCTTGGCCCCCATTCTCATACAATCCTTCCTCCCTCTCTTCAACAGGATTCCCATATCTCATCCCAGTGCTTGGCTGTGGCTCTCTGTGTCTGCTTCCATCAGTTACTGGACAAAGGCTCACTGATGGCAGTTAGGGTAGTCACCAATCTGATTATAGGAAATGACCAGTTCAGGCTACCTATCCACTATTGTTAGGAATTTAAAGTCACTTTTTGGAAATTGTTAAACATACTATTGAGAAGTTTAGATAGTCACCTGACTTGACCTAGTAGTACAGTTTTGCCTGATCCAATTGTCTTTCTGTGTTACACACACTCAACTACTGTGCAATCACTCTCCAATTTTTCATCTTAAAAAAAGAAATTCTGCCTACTCATTTAAAAAATTCCTATTTCCTCTATGCCTACACCCTTATGACTACACTTCTGTCCCCATAAATTCCATCCCTCCAGATTCTTCATATATATGGTTGTCTTTTCTTCTTTTGGGATTTATTTTCTCCTTTGCCCTGTGTAATATCAGAGTGCTCTACCCCCATTTCTCTCTCTTAATTTCTTTTATGCCCTTTTCATGATTCTTCCTCTCTCCTGTGATGGCTTGAGTTTTGTCAAATACACAAATCCTGAGATAAGAATTTGAGTGTAGGTAATTTATTTCAGAGATGAACCCAAGGAAAAGCATGTACAGCGGTAAGGAGTTGAGATAGGGAAAGGCAATACTGGCAACAGGCATACTATTAACAACAAGCACACAATAGGCACTGGACACCATGGCACTGAAGCCTATCTAAAACATTCTAAGTTGGTATATGTGCTTGTGTGTGTGTCTCTCTCTGTGTGTCTTGTGTGTGTGTGTGTCTATATGTCTCTATGTGAGTTTGGTTCTTTTGAAACTTGATTGTGTGGTTCTGAAGCATGAACTTTGCAGAAAATAATGTCTCACAATGACAAAAGGTTGGATATACTGGCAAGCCAGCTCAGTGTTTCTGCAGGGCAGGAATAAGGCTAGTGAACCTATGTGCCTGTAAGTTCCAATCTTCAGTGGCTGAAAGTCTTCGACGGATAGCGTTTCCTGAGACCCATCACAGGGGCAGCCACGTTTCCCGGAAAGAACATCTTCCATTGCAAGGTGTCCTTTGCTCCCTTGTCCTTCTGACTCTCCTGTGTGCTGGTTGCTCTATCTCAGCTATGCCTTCTCAGTACACTTCTGGCCCAGAGGTTCCTCTTGGTATGTGGAGCCTTATAAATGCATCTCTGAATGAGCAACCCTCTTCCTCCTCTCGTTCTTTCTGTGGCAAACAATATCCCAGCCTCCTGTTCATTGCCCCTTTCCCCACTCAGTCAGTGGAAACGTGTCTCTCAAAATCTGAGACTCATGGGCCAGACACCCGGTGTCTGTGTCAGTAATCACCGTTGCCTCTAATCTTTTAAAACCTGTCTATTTAGAATATTCCTTCAAAGCTCTCTAGTCCATCTTCTCTATTGCCTCTGTGTTATGGCTCTTAGGATCTCTCACCTTGACAATTGCAATATTCTCATGGCTTATTCTTCTCTGGTTTCAATTTAAACTTCTCTCAGTGCAGACCCCACACCACAGGAGAGTGGCCTTCTTTTGCAAATCATCTATATCAAACTGCTTTTTGAATTTATTCAATGCTGCCTGCATGTTGCACTCACTTTAAAATTTTTTTTTATTAGTCACAGGGAGGCAGTGTTTTCTCTTTTGTCAATTTCTGATGAGAGTAGTAAACAATAGGAATTAAACTTTTTGTAAAATTTTAGATTATACTTTCAGGCCCTATTGAGCACAAGGTATTTTGAAAGAAGACATTTTTGATAATGTCTTTAATTTCTTTAACTCTTGCTGCTCCATTGAACTATGTCAAATTTAATCAATTTTGCATATTGCATTTTTCTAAAGACTAATTCATTCCATCTAGATATTATAATTCTATAAAGAATTCAGAATACTCTTTTAAAATTTAATTTTCTTTAGTTTTTCTCCTTAGTTTACATGTTTAATTATAAATTTCCTTTCACCTCTATTTAATCTCATCAGAAATTATTGTTAAAAGAATTTTAATAAACTAGTTTTTGGTTTCAGTTTTTAATGTTTACTGTTATTTCTGTTGTTCACCATTTCATGGAGTTATTCCATTACCAAAATATTTTCTGTCCTCGGTTCACTGATGTTGCTTCCCTGTAGCAGGGGTGAAAGTTATTCCAATAGCCTCTTTATTGGAATGCTCAGCTGACTTTTTGTTTTTATTCTTTTCCTTGACATGTATTTTAACATACATACTTAATATGCATAATATTCATATTTAAAAGGATTAATTTCTCAGTAGGTACTGCCTTCTTACAACTCCGAATTGATTATCATTAGTGTTTAAATATTTCTCTGGTCAGATGCAGTGCTGTGTGATGAAGTGAGAAAGGATGTCCTAACCCGAATCCCTGAACACAGGAGGAAACTCTCAGGTAGAGTTCATGAAAACAAAGTGTAGAGGTCATACTATGTGTAATCAGTGTGTAGAGGTCATACTCTGTGTAATCAATATGTAGAGGTCATACTATGTGTAATCATTGTGCAGAGGTCATACTATGTGTAATCAATGTGCAGAGGTCATACTATGTGTAATCAATGTGTAGAGGTCATACTATGTGTAATCAATGCATAGAGGTCATACTATGTGTAATCAGTGACTTGGTCTGTTATCACTCCTCATGCCTGGAAGGGGAGGGGCAACACCTCTGGATACATGAAAAATAGGGGTTTGATAGTGGACCTTAATTTAATTGGAACTGGAATGTTTGCTAAGATTATTTTCTCATGATGGACAAAATCAGAGAAAATTTCAAGAACCTCCTTTTACATTTGTTGCTATTAAATATAATAATTAAGGTTCTTATTATCAAATAATAGCATTAGCATTTATCTTGATTGCTGTAACCTTATCAAATTTCATTTTGTAAATGTCACATTCTTTTTCTGGCAATTAAAAATTAAATTGAATTATGTGCTGACAGCCAAACCAGTTTTTAAGCAGATTATGATATTCTTTTAAATTGCTTACATAAAGTTTGATCATAAATTTCTAACAAAATTTTCAAAGTTCTTTCTGATTTGTAATTTAAGTTGTATCATTTTTCTAAAACATAATATAACACAGGCAAATAAAGAAATGTTCAAATAAATATACATTTCAAGTAAATATGAATGTGTATAAATAGAATATGTACATAAAGTATTCTAGCATATTCTAACTTCTCAAATTTATTTATCATCTTTGCTATCTTGAGTAATTACAAAATAATAATGGAAAGAGGCATACAATCATCTTGTTTTCATAACCTGACATGAGATCATTTAAAAAATGTTTTTAGAAAGAGTTTTGTAAGAAGTAATCTACATGGTATTATTTCCATGTGCATCACAATGTATCTGTATAACTGAATAATGTTTTCCTTTTATTTGTCAAACAAAATCAGTTTTGTTAATGGATTTAAATCAAATTGAACTCAATGCAGTAATAATAGATGACTTCAATACTCTATCCACTGGAACGTCCTCTGATTAAAATAAACGGAAAAGCTTCTTGGATGAACTTGGCAGCTACAGCTATCTGTGGGCATAAGGATAAAATTTAGAATGAAATTAGGAATTATGTAGTTGTGGCAAACTGGCAGTAACAGATTCTTTTCTAAGATCTATCACTTCATTAGCCCCAGAAAGTTGGGAATGTTTCTAGTTCCAGACTTGATTTATCTCCTGTTGACTGGGCATTAAGTCCAATTAGACAGTTGTTGGTACTTCCCAAGACTAAATGCAACTTATTACACTTTTTTGGATATTTTGTCATGCTGATCATTGTTGTGCTTCATAGATGTTGTAAATGGGTAAGATTATTTGTTCCTTCCTATTCTCAGCAATTTGCATGGTATTTTCTTGTACCATAGAAACTACATTGCAGGAAGGAAGCTTTCTGCTTAGATGCAGTTCGAATTATCTGAGTCCTGTATCCTAAGTGTGCAGTATCTTCAGCAGCAGGGTCTTATCCTTGACTTCTGAGATCCACCCAAAAGATACATACATACTTACATATATACACACATACTACATACATATATATCTACATACATACATAATACATGTACACACGTGAGCTCATGCACATACACAAACACACTACACACATGCACATATATTGCTTTTGGAGTCACTTGAACCACCCTGACTGAGCA
The DNA here is from genome assembly GCA_001685095.1 of Ellobius talpinus. Classification (NCBI taxonomy): domain Eukaryota; kingdom Metazoa; phylum Chordata; class Mammalia; order Rodentia; family Cricetidae; genus Ellobius; species Ellobius talpinus. The sequence continues at coordinate 22,651 of LOJH01013557.1, forward strand.
TTCGAAAGGGGATTTCTGATGCCTGGAACTGGAACTTTTCTTGTAGGAAGTATTGTCAGTTCAAGTGATAGAACTTCCAGAAAAATATTGAAATTAAATTACTTTCTAAACAAATGCTTAGTCACTTTTGTTCATTTTCTTAAATATTCAAATTTCCTTTTCATTGAATTTTTGCATTTTATTTTGTTAACTTCTGTCTTGTTTTTATTTATTTCTGTCTACTTGTTTGGATTTTTGTTTGTTTTCCTAAGGGCTAAAAAATACTTCACCAGTAAGTTATTTGTTTGATATATTTCTGGTTTTTTATGTAATCATTAGTCTTTAGGGCTACCTTCACCATATTCTATGGCTTTGCCGTGTTGTGTTTTTATTTTCATTCAATTTTAGGGATTTTATATTTTCTTTCTTGATTTCTTCAATGAACCATTTAAGAATCAATAGTGTATTGTTTAATCTCCATTAGTTTGTGTATTTTCTGTAGTTTCATTTGTCATTAATCTGTACTTTTAATTTCATTGTGGTCAAATATAATATAAGTAGTTTTTTTCAACTTTCTCAATATATATTGAGACTTGCTTTGTGATCTAATATGAAATCAATTTTAGAGTCAGTCTTATAGATTGCCGGGAAGAATATGACTTTGATTGTGTTTGGGTGGAATGTTTCGTGTAGTTTGTTTAATTCATTTATCTATGTCTTTTAATGTTAATGTTTGTTACTTTTTTTAATAAGGTGACCTGTTTGTTGTTGAGAGTAAAGATATTAAAGTTACCTGCTATTCCTGTGTGGGTGTTAATCTCTGCGTGACTTTTTGTGTATTTGTTTTATGAAATTGGGTTTGCCTGAGCTTGGTATACATCTGTTTAGAATTGTAATGTCCCCTTGATGTGTTGTTCCTTCGATCAGTTTAAAGTGTGCTTTATCCTTTCTGACAAGTTCTTTTCTTTATGTCAGATACTTGAACACCAATGCCTGCTTATTTCCTGTTTTAGCTTGGTTGTGATAGCTTTCCCCAGATTGTTATCCTAAGACAGAACAGATCTTTGAAAGTGAGGCATGTTTCTTAGATGTAAAAAGGTAAATTTTTATATCCAATTAAATTCCTAATCCAATGTGCAAGTCTGTGTCTTTCGACTAAGAAATTGAGCTCATTGGTAAGCAGAGTTATTGAAAAGTACACATTAATTCCTGTCATTTTATTGATCTTTTAGTGTTTGGAGTTTTCTAAGTTCTTATTGCATAACTAGTAGTGTCTGAGCATCATTTACTTTTTCAGTTAACATCTTGAAGTGTTTATTCTTCTTTTCAGTCTCAAGTATTCTTTCCAGTATTCACCAAGTACTAGGTTGCTGCTCATCTTCCTTTAGACCACATTCATCAAGGAAAGCTTTTCCTTCCCTTTCAATTATGGAAATCTCCCTATGCACAATAGTCTGTGTTGGCAGACAAGATCTGTCACACTTCAAATACGTTATGCCATGCACTGAGCACAGGTGTACCTAATTGTATCTGATGTACTGATTTAGGTAGCTGAGGTGTTTGCAGCCCAGTTGTGGCAGCTATGACAATTTGGGGGCAGTCATGGGCCAGGAAAAGTTGCTTCCTGCTTAACTACTGTGACATCAGTAAGGGTTATTTAACCTACCATGCTCACCACTGCTGGGGTATCTAGCTTTGGTGGCTGCAATGGGTAAATCCAGGGACGCTGAATGCAAGGGTCTCTTCTCAGCTGAAGATCCCTGGTGGAACTGCTTCTGTTGACGTTTTGCTGTACACAGGGAGGCACTTAAGGCTGCCCCTTAATGTGGCTACAATAGCTGTGCCTCCATGGGTGGCAGCAGCAGTTGTTACAGTGTGGCACCAGGCCAGATCTTGAGAGATCACTGAAGCTAATAGCTATTGTTAATCCACTGGTTGGTAGATCAGAGAAGTGGCAGCAGCAGATGCCTGAGTGATGACTTTCATTGCTTTCTGTGCTTCCTTAAGTAAAATCACCCACTCACTCAGACAAGGCCTCTAATTTGCCATCTTACCCAGAATTCTTGATGGAGGAGGGTCATCTATGTGTTACTTTCATTGGTTAATAAAGAAACT